>VZTT01037514.1:0-55256 GCA_013400855.1 Buphagus erythrorhynchus | reverse complement strand
CGGACGGTGCCGCCCCGCCGAGCAGGGACCCGCGGCCGCCATGGAGGTGAGGGTGGCAGGGCTGCGGCCACGGCGCTTCCCTATGGGCCGGCTGAGGGGACGCGAGGGAGGGGAGGCCCCAGGGGCTCGGCCCGTGCCCGCAGGAGCTGCTGCGGCTCGTCCGGAGTGCGGCGGGCAGAGCGCTCGGGCGCCGGGAGCGGCGGCAGCCCCGGCTGGAAGGTGCATTAGCCCTCCGGCCGGCCGCTTTGGATCTGGGGGCCCTCCCCAAGGAATGCGGGAGTTTCCTGGTGTCTGGAGCTGGAAGTTTATTCCCCGAAGGTTTAAAGTGCTTTGTTTTATACATAGTGCGTTTTTCAATAAAGAGTGGTAAGTGTGTACACTCCTACGGCAGCTGCTTTCTATTGAGGACATTGCTGGAGTGGGAGAAGAGCAGGCAAAGGGATGAACCAGCTCCTAGGTGTGATCACGAGAAATCTTTTAGTTCCTGTGTTTTTCCTCTGGCATAAAACGAGAGCTGAGAACCCCGAGGAACACTGAAAATCTGCCTAATGTGCACTTAGTGGCATTAGTTTGAGCAGGGTGACCTTCTGAGGTGAGAGAAGCAGCGGGCCAGCCCTGGGTGATAGCTTGGCTGCTGGCATCAGCAGGACGTATGATAGCCAGAAAATCATCCCATTCCCTGACACCACTGGCACTTGTCTGTGAAGTGTCAGATTTGTTGAGAAATAAGCCACTGCCTTTTTTTTTTTTTTTTCCATTTACAAGCTGACCGCTTCTAAAAGTCTGTATCGTACAATGTTATGACTCACAATTGGCTTGGGAAGATTGGTGTATGTTCTGATAACTTGAAAGAACTATTTGCCTTTTTTTTTTTTTTTTTTCCATTTACAAGCTGACCGCTTCTAAAAGTCTGTATCATACAATGTTATGACTCACAATTGGCTTGGGAAGATTGGTGTATGTTCTGATAACTTGAAAGAACTATTTGCCTTTTTTTTTTTTTTTACCTAAACAGAGCTCCTCTTCATGCCTCCCACATGCTGGATGGAAGCAAGGCAAAAAAACACTCCTGCAGAGCTGAACCTCTTTCACTTCGGTTCTAAAGGTGTTTTGTATTGGCAGCCTTCCAGGTAAAGTGGGGTGCCTTTGTGCATTTGAACCTTTCTTGGTTCTTTAAAGGTCTTTTCCAACCAAAATGCTTCTATGACTTTTTTCATGGTAACTAGTACTCTGTAATGCTTTCAAAACAAATATTTACTGCTGTGAGGAATTTCCTCTCTCCTTCTAGTACCTTTCTGGTAACAAATGTTAGAACACTGGTGCAAATCTTATGTGACATGAAATGTGACAATGCAGTGGAGTTTAATGACTTAAATTTAGAGTTGAAAGCACAGAGAGGGGAAAATAAAGAAGAATCATCTTGCTTGAAAGTTTAGAAAAGCATTAAGTTAGATTAGCTTCTCCAAACAAGTCTGCTTTCTGATGTAGGTGTATGTTGCGTAGTTTTTTTTCCAGTGACAAATGTGATTATCTGATTGATCGTTTGTGGGGTGTGGAGCAAGAACAGGAAATGTTGATCTTGTATCTGTATGAAATGAAAAGTTGTTGTCTAAGAAGTCTTTCTCTTTGGTTTACACTAGCAAGGGAGCTGAGGGGGATTAGAGGAGCTACTTGGTGATGCAGAGACGGTCTTCTGAGAGTTGTTCATGCCATCAGATGTAGAAGAGAGTAAACAGCTTGCTGTTTAGTAAGAGGCCCTCAGAACCTACTTGCATTGGATATCTCCTTAATTTAAAAGTGCTCTAGGGGTTGAAGAATCTTTAAGTAGTTGAGCCAACACACTATTGTGAGTTTTCTCATTTGAATGTGTGTGATGGAGTTTAAAATAACTTTGCTTCTAAGTTCTTACTGCCCTGTGATGGTAAGTCTTAAATATGAACTACCTGCCAGTGGTGAGTAGCATTAAATATTCTGTTTGACTGTTTTGCTGGATGTGGAAGGACAGAGGATGTTCTTTAGTGCAATAACCAGCCTGTGTGCCATGTTGTTCCCCACAGGGCTCACCATTCACAATTATTTGTTAGCCCTGTGAAATACATCCTATTATATCCTCCCATCCATGTGGCTGCCTTGGAGACACATTGTCCTTGAACAAGAAATTAAGAAGATTACAGTGTTTTTAAGCCACGTTCAGTCTAATTTGTTCTCCTTACTTGTTACGTCTTAGCTGGATCAGGACACTTCTCATGTTTGCCTTTGTCCTTCTAGTGGGGATGATAATAGTTCTTTTGCTGTCATTCTGAATGATAACTAATGCTTTTAAAGAAATGCATGTGTGCCTGGGGAAGCACAGGCTGATATCAGGAGGTCTCATGTCTGCAGCATATGTGTCAAAATATGCTGTTTCTCCAGCACGAGAGGGAAAGTGTGTGCTCTCCTCTCCATTAAGGTTCTCCCTGCTTCCCCAGCAGTAATTCCTGGTGGAGTAAGAAATTGGGGTGGGAGGAATCTATCTGAAATAACTTGATTTGATACCCTGAAAAGTGAGATCCATCCTTTGCTGGAGGATTTGACTAGAACCTCAGGAAACCCCCACTTAGTTTGCAAGGGAAGTGTTAGCTGAGAGTACCAAAAAGTTACTCTGCAAATTGCGCAAGCAGGAGATAATGTGACGCTGATCTTTGAAAGTGTGACAGAGGGAATGGCAGGGGGAAGGAAAGAGAAAGGTTACTGTAACCTTTTCCCCAGCATGAAGGGTTTCAGGCAGGTGGTGTCAGCTGTGACACTCTGTGAGTTGTTACAGTGATAAGGCTGGATCAATAATTTTTGTCAGACTTGCTCTTTCATGAAATTGGATTGCTTGGGCTTCCTGTGAACTTTCAGGTGTTCATTTGAAAATGTTAATGCTCTTGTATGTTACTGAGAAGATGTTGGAATGTTTTTAAGTTCCTCTCCCTTCATGGATAACTCAGATTAAATGAAACTAAAAGTTGTATTTTGGGTGGACTGAGAAGGTAACTCTGACAGCCAAGAATGCATTGTGGCAAACTAGTGCAAAAATCAAGAGTATTCACTTCTTAAAATTTGAAATTAATATACTTAATACAGAATGAGTATAAAATGGTCTCTCTGATTTGATACAGGAGTGTCATACATCACTGCACATTCTTCCTCTTCAAATTGTATCTGTCTTGATGTGTAACATTACAAACACAATTAATGACTATGTAGTTTCTTTATAAAGGCAGCTTGGGTTGTTCTGAGCTTCCTGCAGCTGGATGGGTTTTGTAGAATCAGCACCTGCTGAGTGTGTCCAGTTTCATTATGAGCCACATCTACAGTGTTGATGGAGAAGGGAGGGTCCAGGAATAATGTGAGACACTGAGCTGGGAGGAAAACTGGACTGAAGTATGTTTTTATTTTGTTCCAGTGAAATTGTAGGGGTATGCTTTTGCTGTGTGTTCATGTGAAACCCAACACAACAGGTCCCTGCAATGTCTTTAGGCTGTGGGCACTACCTAAATGCGTGGAAAAACATTTTCATGATTTTTTTAGTGGTACTGTGTTGGTGTTTCTTTTCAGCTCTGGAACAACTTGGCTCAAGCAAGACCCAGTTTTGGAGCAAGTGGTGGTACCTGGACTCTGCTTTCTTCCTCTGAGTTCAAACACACAAACAAGGTATTTTCTTCTTAATAGAAAAAGGCATCTGTTTTGTGTTCTCCACGTGCTTCCTGTTACATGATCTTGTTTTCCAAATATACTCTTCCTTCCTTTGGGAAGCAGATTAGAATGAGAGGGGAGTTAGGTCTGGGTAGTGGATTTTGGCATGTTCACATATGGAGTGTTAGGAAGCAAGATAAAGACGACTTAAGGTCTGAATGAAGTGAAACTTGTGGTAATTGTTCCCTTTCTTCTTCTCTTGGCTTTGTTTGCGAGGTTTTTTTTTTTTACAGCAAAAGGCTGTAACTACCTTCCCACACAGGCTCTGAATAATGTGTGTGTTAAATATTGCCTCAACACTGAGTTATGATGATGGTGATAAAATTCAGGGGCTTCAACAAAACTGCAGCTAAGACAGAAACATGCTCTCATTTTACTTACAGTGTGGATTTTACTGGTAACATTACCCTGTGAGTAATAATCCTAACCTGACTGGAGAGGGACAGATCAGAATTTGAAGACACTCATCCTGGACCTGATGTGTCCACAGGCCATTTCCCTCCAGAGCAGTCCATCCAGTCCCTGAGCTCTCTGTGTGGCAGGGTGAGCTGCCTCAGAGCCCACAGTGTCCCTGTCACCAGAAGCACTCCTGCAGTATGCAGAACACCTCAGCATTGCTTGGATGGTTGAGGCATGTTGTCCTTCCATGTCACCAGAAACTCTTTTGGTTGTGCAGTTGCAGAAAAAAAAGCATTTCTTTGAAAGCTTGAAAAATCTCTAAAGTGTTTGGCTGGACTAAAGGCATTTTCTTGTGGTACCAGCTGTTACTTAAGTACTGGTTCATAACAAAATGAGTAATAAGTGTGAAGCTGTGATACCTTTAAGGGATAAGCTATGTCGACAGAAGTGAGCTACACAATGATGTGAAATAGCAGACCAGAGCAGTAATAAGAATCTAACACAGCAAACGTTTCATGCTTTAGTGTGATGGCAAATTTAGTCAAGATTATAGGTTAAAAATGTCAACTTTTCAGCAATTTGGTTTCTGTATACATGACTAGTGAACTTCCTGTTTTCAGGGAAGCAATTCTCTGTAATTTAGGAATTGAGTCAGACTAAAGGGAATTGAAATAATGTAGTGAGTTAATAAACAGCTGACTGTAAATATCAGAGCCAGCTGGTAGAGTGCAGGAGCTGGTTGTGAAGAAATATGTCAGTTGTGCTAAGAGACAGGATTCACATTCTGGTGTTTTTGCTGAGTTTTAGTCTGTTTCAAGCTCTGAAACTGTGATATTTGAAATGGAATAGAATCTGCCTAGCTATGACTTGTAGAAGGTCAGGTCATTAAAGTTATTTGTTTGACATCTGGAAATCAAGCACCACCTTCAGAGCAGCCCTGTCTTGGAGTAGCTTCATGTGTCATCTCAGTCCCAGTTCTGAGTAACTCCTGATGCAGGTTGAATTGATAAAGAGGAGAGCTGGAATTAGCTGCCAAAGGCTCATCTTCTCTTTATGTTAAAATTTGAAGCTGTATGTGTGTCAGATTGAGTTAAAAGGAAGCTATTTCTTCAGAAATTGGTAAAATTTGCTTTATATTACTGTATTTAGGAAGTCACGTATAACATCCATCACAGTGATTTCTGAACACATTCTGCCTGAGATTTGAAAATGATGTTTTACTATTGTTTTGAGTATTTGAGTGATATATGTTTAAGTGTTTCACTAAGTTGTTAAGGAGAAAGGACTTTCAAAATAACACTTGTCCTAAATTTTTAGACATGTGGGTTTTAAGTGACACTCACAGTAGCTATTACTGACAGATAAGAACAAGAAAAATGTAATGGAGCAAAGAAAAAGTATTTCATATATTGGTAGATTGTTTTGGAATGTTTTCTGCCTTGGAGCTTCTTCCATGTTTTGAGTACTTTAGAAACAGTGAAAGACAGAAAAACTGCTCTTCACGATCTCTGTTAAAAGAGAATTGACAGAAGTTTTTGGGACTTGCTCTTTCATTACCAGTGTTCTCATAATTGCATTATTTCTATTGCTTTCGCTTTTTCTGTAGTACAAGATCACTAAAAGTGAATTTAGTCAGAATTCCTCTTGGCTGTGAAGTGTCTTAGGTGCACTTTGCTACTAGAAGACTTCAGCTGAGATTTCAAACTGTTGAGGCAAACTTGGCTGGATGTGACTGGTGTGAAGTGCTCCTGCCTAGAACCTCAGTGTGCAATCATTTAACCTTTTTGGAGATAGGTTAGCTGCACAAATATGGCAGTGTTTTTATTTAGGTCTTCAATTACAATATGCAGGTGTTTTTTTCTGTCATGTTATTTTGCATCGGTGAATTGTTATCTCTTACTAAGCTCTTGTAGTATCTGCAGCTAGTAATGTAGGAAGACAAATCTAAATGCCATAAACACTACTTGCTTTGGAGCATAAATTACCCACTGGTCAGTGGTTTAGAAAGGTACATTATGGTTCTGTGAGAAATGGTTTTCTTTATGGCCCTTTGGCAGCTGACCTAGACTGCTCCTGTGATACCTCAGCTCCTGTGGTTGCTTTGTTTCACTGAGTGGTTTGAAACTTCCCCACACCTTCCTGCTGTTTTGGAGGCTGATTTTCTTGAGCTGATTTGAAAAAAATCTCTTTGTAAAACAGTGGAATAGCTCAGAGAAGAGTGCCCTTGTGAGGGATGCATGTGCTGTCTGGTATCAGGGCACATGTTGTGGGTTATTTCTGTGCTTTGCCTTACTGTGCTGTGAGATAAGGATTCAGCATAGATGTGTTATTGTTCCCTCCTGTTTTTACATTTATTTATCAACCCCCCCCTCAAACTATTAATTTGCACCCCAATTGCCTTTTAAGGTTTCCTCTGATATTTGGAAAAGAGGTGGCAGCCTGTGATGAAGAAAAGCAGAGAAACTTTTGGATAAATTTAAGAACATGTGTATTTTCTCCTAAAGTAATTGGTTGTTAAAGTCACGTCTATGTTCTGCCACACAGAGATGGTCAGCAGTCAGCCTGTTCCCATAGCAGACAGTGGGAAAAGGAAAAAGAAAAAAAGAACCAGAGCCACAGATCAGGTCCCTGGGAAGTTTGAAGGTTGGTGACAACTTAAAAGTTTTTAATTGTTACTGTCTGCTTTGCTTCTGCTGTTTCTCTGCTTTCTTAGCTAAACATTGCATTTTTTGGTAGTAACAGTGCTGATGTCAAAATGTTTTCATTGAATAGATTTGTGCACAAATAGTATGAAGTTTTGTAAGTAAAATATAGTTCAGTGAGAAAACTGAGCAGTGTGCAAGTTCTTAGTGGGCAAGTAGCAATGGAAGGTACATTTCAAATAAAGATAGTAGTAATGTCCTAGGTTTAAATGTTCAAGTTTGTTATACTTAAAACACCACCTCTGCAAGTAGATTATGTATGGTAGGCATTTTCTGAGCAAGGAGTTGTTTTCCACCTGAAAAAAATGTTTGAGTTTTACATGAAGACAGGGAAGGTGGCTGAGATCCTAGAGATTGCTGAGATATAAAACATTTCTAGTGTGAACAAATGTGCAATTTTGATGCTGTAATAAAGTTTACTTCTAATTTTTCTGGACCTTGAAAGAGGGAGGTGAAAAAGGAAGTGTAGTTAGGACTGACATGTCTGCTTTAATACCACATAAATTTGAGGGAAGCTTATCAGATAAAGAGCTTGTCTTGATGTTATCTATTAAAATAACTTCCACTTTCAAAATTCACTTTGATGGATGTGTCCTTTCTTCTGGATTTCTTTGGCAGACTTGTACAAGCTGACTGCTGAGCTGCTTGGTGAGGGAGCATATGCTAAAGTTCAGGGTGCTATCAGTCTCCAGACTGGGAAAGAATATGCAGTGAAAGTAAGTAGAGTAAAAGCAGCATCACTTCTGTCTGTGATGTGTCCTCTCCCTCTGAGTATCTCAGGAAAAACCTGCAATAGAGTGGGTAATAGTAAATCCTTTTAGGAAATTTTTGATGTTTGCAACGAGCTTGTTTTATATATATTGAGAAAACCTGTCCTCTTAAGTGTTGTGCCTCCAGAGTGAACTTGTGGATCAATTGCAGGTAGAAATCACAAACAGTAAATCACTGTGATGGTTGGATCTCAGGGCAGTCTTTCCTCTCAGGCCCTGCTTTGGTTGTAGTCTACCTTTGTCTCCTTATGAAAGAAGAGACTGAGTCACTATACAGCATAGCCTCCCAAATAGTGCAAGCTTTTGGATGCTGCTCTGAGTTCAGAGAGCATCAGGTGCTGCCAATGGTTCATGTAAATATTTTATTTTTTGATAGAGGCCAGTCTTCTTTCTGTAACATACTGAAAAGTGTTAGGGCTCATTTACAAATTCGTTGTTATTCTGAACCCCCCATTTAATTACAGACACAAATAATAGCAATAGGAAAGCTTTATGTTTGATTCTATTCAAAAATAAGCACAGAATTTTAAGCCCCTTTAAAAATGTAGTTCTATAGATGCTTTTTGTCTGTACTTTGTAAAATTGTTGAAGCTGAAAGGTTGAAATAAACAAAGGTCTGCATTAGGAATTTGATGTGATCAGATACAGTGACCTGTGTAGTACTGATGAATGGTTGCCTGTTCTGCACCAGAGAACTCAGGCTGCAGAAATAAGAAACCAATCCTGAATACAGATGATGGTGATGTTTTGGTGATGTCATGAGCTTTCAGTTTATGCAGCAATCATTCAGGCTCAGTTTCTGTGGAAAGCTCTTGTTCTTGTCCTCTTTCAACCTGAGGACGATGTGAAGGAAAGTGACTTCTGATGGCTCTGAGATGGAATGTATTTTTTCTTTAGATTTTATTATTGGGTCTCCATAAAGTTTATATTATGAACTTAACTCTCATTTTGTGGTGAATTTGGTACTTGTTGATTAAATGCCTCTAATGACAAATCTCTTCTTTTTGACTGTTCAGTGTCTGATGTGACTCAAATATATTTTTGGTAGAACTCAAGAGGATATCCTGTACTGCACATTGCAAAGTTAAAATGATGCAAGAAAAAGCTTCTGGTAACTGGTTGCTGGCTGTGTAACATGTGGATTTAGTTCCTTTCTTCTCTTCCTGCTGTAATTTCTCTTATCCTCTGAATACCTTCCAGAGCCCTGCTGACACTGCTCTGCCTTGTAAACAAATGCCAGATGAGAAATTGAACAAACAAACAGAGGTGGAGTGTTTTTCTCCAGTGGGCATGCCCTAGATTCAGACCTTGGAACAGTTACCTAATTCCAGAGCTGCATACATAGTTCCTGCAGTAATTTTTCAAATATGAGTTCTTAAAATTCTTTTTCACAGATCATTGAAAAGAATGCTGGGCATAGTCGGAGTCGAGTTTTTCGTGAAATAGAAACTCTGTACCAGTGTCAAGGTAACAAGTAAGTATAGTCTTGCCTTTGTTTATTTAAAGTTGTTTTGATTATTTGTTTTCAAATTTTGATATGTGACAAGATTAGAAGCTTTGCAGTAGTCTCCTTAAACAACTTGAAATTTAGACTTGACTTATTCAGAGGAAGAATTTCCCCTTCTTTACCTGTGAGATTTAGGGGGGCTATTTACAGATTAATAGTTACATAACTCAATTAGCAGCCAGGTCAACGTAGCTTGATTGTGCTTCAGTGATGCATGGCTTTTGTCCAGATGAGAAATTAACATTTTGACTCTCTCCCCTGTGATTTCACCATCAGCAAAAGCTGACATGATACCAGCTGCTGTGGAAAGGAAATCTTACCATTCCTTTCCCTGATGTGTGGTTTGTCCTCCTCCTTGTCAGCCTTCCTGCTTTTGCACTGGAACTCTTAGATCAGCAAAAAGCTAATGTAGATCTTGTTTGGATGTGTGCTGACTTCATGCAGCCACAGGATGAAGCAACTGTAAAGGTGCTGCTGGTGTCTGAAGAGGAAGAAAAGCTGTGCAGGCACTGGCAGCATGCTCTGGGAGCTCTGTGATGGGTTTGAGCCAGTTCTGAAGCTACTTTTAGATGTCTCTGTTAATCTAGAATGTATATACAACAGATGCTGTATATATTACAATTGTGCAGCTTATATTGAATTTTTCAAACAAATACATAATATAACATACAGAAATAATTTTAAAACCAACTTGTTTTCCAAACTCATGGGCTTATGTTGTGCTGTAGAGGAGCAGACCATGACTTTCTTCTTTTGTGAGGTTAAGAATAAGTGGTCATCCAGTGCATCCAGTGATGGAAAACAAGCTCA
Organism: Buphagus erythrorhynchus; assembly: GCA_013400855.1. Classification (NCBI taxonomy): domain Eukaryota; kingdom Metazoa; phylum Chordata; class Aves; order Passeriformes; family Sturnidae; genus Buphagus; species Buphagus erythrorhynchus. Next base: position 45,348 of record VZTT01037514.1, on the reverse strand, counting down.
CACAACCACATGCAGAATTTCAGGGTTTGGGTGTACCGTTAAATGTGAAAAAATCTGACTTAGACATTTGACATTCTCAAAGCAACCTGGGGTATTTGTGCTGCAAAGAATTTACATGAGCTAAACAGGACTTAGTGTAAAAATGGCAACTAAGGAGCTGGATTTAATATCTTATTGACAGATGCCTGTGTCCTTTGAGCCCTCTGTGTTTTGCTTTGTGATTTCTGGAGAGAAAGAACAGTGGTTTAATTACTTTTTCTTTATTTCTGCCTTCAGCACAAATGCAGTGTTTTAAATTATTAAATACAACCTACTACCAGTTATCTTCCTGTCAATTGAGCAGTAGCAGAGCTCTCACAATCCTGTCTGAGTGTGTTTGTTTGTGGTGTTTGCCCTGTTTCCTGTGCTTAAATTTCAGTGTGAGCTGGAAATGTGATTTTAATGCCACAGGCAACCAAAGAAGCTTGTTTAACTTGAACTTGTATTTTTGGTTACTTCTGGCACTTCCTAGGTATCCACGCTGAAACTCTTCATTGCTGTGTGTATACTCCATGCTTGTTTCTTTTATTCTCTTCTTTTTTGTTTCTTTTTTTAAAGGAACATTTTGGAGTTAATAGAATTTTTTGAAGATGACACAAGATACTACCTGGTCTTTGAGAAGCTGCGAGGAGGTACTGTGCAGAAAATGTGCCTTTGCTCACTGAATCATTTTGGCTCCTTTTTGCCTCTATTTTAAAGCAGTAATTGAACTTTAAATGCTTGAGAATTTCAAGACAAGACGTAGAGGAAGTATTATACACAGCTTTGAAGTTTGGTTATTCTGGAATATTGATGGCTTTGGTCATGCATTTGCAATCCCTGGTCAAGAAGGTTTCCAGGACCAAACTGTACGTGCAAGAAATAAAAATTCTTTCTGCATAGATGCAGAACTATTTTTAAAAGAGATGGATGTGTATATTTCGTGACTAAAAGCTTTTGTTTCATTTTCCTCAAAACTGCTGTATCTTTTCATTGTGTTTTCCCATAATGCTTTGTCTCAATGCACAGATGTCTCTGACAAATTAGCTGTAATGGGGCTTGATTGAAATGAATCTGCATTTATCTCTTTTTTTCATCTCCATGTTCTTCCATTAGTTAACTCTCTTCTTTGTGAGTCTGTGGTTGTTAGTGTACCTGCACGGCTGCTGAGAGGAAAATAATGCTACTCCTTCCCTCTTAGCTACTGTTTTTACAGGCTCAGCTAGGGCTGAGGCTAGTTTTCTCTTAAAAAAAATCAGTATTTGAAGTGTTAGGTACGTGGTTTGAAGACAAAGAATGGGAATTAGGGTCAGATCTGATGCACTGCAGATCTTGATGTGAATAGCAAGGCTGGCAAGAATGAGAACATTCATCTTCAATGTGAGTCTTACTTCAGTAACTCCAGTCTCAGAGGCTGCTCTTACTTACAGTGTTGGAGCATAATTTGGGCTTTCCATTTTCAACTTTGCATTCCAGTAGCTGTGGTAACTGAAGGAGCTCTGCTCCTGTCTTACCTGTTTTCCATTCACTGTGATGTCCAGAGTCCCTTTAGTATCCTTGCCTGACAGCATTTTATAATTGAATGAGTTTAAATCGAGCTGATTAGATTGAACTGGCATGATTTAGTTTTTTCCTCTTTTTTTTACCCCTCTGAAATGCATTTTGAGAGGTGCTGTATGATGCTTTCTCTCTGATGAGTACTGGAGAGGTAGGAACAACTGTGGCAGGAGTGCCCTGCTATTCTTTCTTCATGAGAATTCTCTACGAGGGCTGAATATAAAGCCAGTAAAGTATGTTTTTATTGATATTGATATAATTCTTACCTGAGAGAGTTTGAACATCAGCTCTATTCAGAAAGGTAATTTCAGATAAACCTGCTGAGTGAAATGAGAACTCCAGGTGGCTTAGTATTGTTTCCTGCCAAGTGTGGGGTCTTTTCCACAGGGCTGGAAACATTGAAGAACTGTTCCTGCTTTCTAAAGGTGCAAAGAACAACTACACCCTTTGAACTCTGTGCACTCAAGAAATCTGTAGCAAACTAGAAGGTGTTGGTTTTGGCAAGGGAAAATGTTTGAAATCTAATAACCTGGTCCAAAGTGATCTTCCTCCCCCCACCTGACACTGCATGGCTGTGCATATCTGAGCAGTCTTTTGTCTGTCTCTCCTTTTTGAATGTCCTTTCTCTTCCCTCTCTGAATGCTCACTGTGGAGGAGTGGCATTGATGGCATTAGAGTAGGAATTACCCAGTAGGAGATTTCCTTCCACATCTAGAACTGAAGAATAAAAGCGAAATCACCTCAGATAGAAAATGTTGTGTAGTGGGGCTAATAACAAATGGCAGTTACTTCTTGAATTTCTTTGCTTGATTGCTTGTACAAATACACCTCTCTGAATAAGAAAATAGAAGGCAATAGGCTACTTAGGGAGCTGGGATCTCTGTGGACTACATGGTTTTTAATCTTTTGAGAGGTTTGATTGAATTCACTTTAAGAAAATGAGGAATCAAACCTCCCTTTATTCTATGCTAAAGGGATACCAGTGAGGCTCTGTCTGCAAGCTACCAGCCCTCCAGTATGTTTTAATTTAGAGATCTTTTGTCAGATTTTATATCAGTGCAGAAGCTTGTCTTGGTGCCTGTGGAAAATTTGATGTGTATTTAAAGGTCAAATCTCTTTTTACTTTGATGGTTTTGAGGCACAAAACATGTATCCTTGACTTTCAGGGCAGGGTTTCAGTGGTGACATTTTAAAAAATGAGGAGAGTTTGAGTATGACCACCCAGGACCTCGGGCAGATTGGGTTTTGCCGAAGTGTTTATGTATCTCCTTAGCTGATGTTTGAGTTTTACTGGTACTATTGACAAATCTCTACTGTCCCATTGTGTGTGGAAAACAGACCAGTCGTGTCCTGGGGCAGTAAAAAGTGATTGCCTCACATGCTGTGCTTAAACTAGACAGCTGCACTGTTTGAAAATTATGTTCTAGCACACTTAAGAGGTGAAGCTGCTCAGTTGTGCCTTTTCTNTAGAACTGAAGAATAAAAGCGAAATCACCTCAGATAGAAAATGTTGTGTAGTGGGGCTAATAACAAATGGCAGTTACTTCTTGAATTTCTTTGCTTGATTGCTTTTACAAATACACCTCTCTGAATAAGAAAATAGAAGGCAATAGGCTACTTAGGGAGCTGCGATCTCTGTGGACTACATGGTTTTTAATCTTTTGAGAAGTTTGATTGAATTCACTTTAAGAAAATGAGGAATCAAACCTCCCTTTATTCTATGCTAAAGGGATACCAGTGAGGCTCTGTCTGCAAGCTACCAGCCCTCCAGTATGTTTTAATTTAGAGATCTTTTGTCAGATTTTATATCAGTGCAAAAGCTTGTCTTGGTGCCTGTGGAAAATTTGATGTGTATTTAAAGGTCAAATCTCTTTTTACTTTGATGGTTTTGAGGCACAAAACATGTATCCTTGACTTTCAGGGCAGGGTTTCAGTGGTGACATTTTAAAAAATGAGGAGAGTTTGAGTATGACCACCCAGGACCTCAGGCAGATTGGGTTTTGCCGAAGTGTTTATGTATCTCCTTAGCTGATGTTTGAGTTTTACTGGTACTATTGACAAATCTCTACTGTCCCATTGTGTGTGGAAAACAGACCAGTCGTGTCCTGGGGCAGTAAAAAGTGATTGCCTCACATGCTGTGCTTAAACTAGACAGCTGCACTGTTTGAAAATTATGTTCTAGCACACTTAAGAGGTGAAGCTGCTCAGTTGTGCCTTTTCTTCTTAGTCATTCCCCTCTTTGCTTCACAGAAGTTGCCTGCTGTGAAAGGCTGCTATAAAGTGTGAAAATGAGGTTATGGATTCATGATTCTTGGAACTAGTTCAGCATTCATACTGAGGTTTTCTCTTTCACCTGTTACCCTGACAGGTTCAATCCTGGCCCATATACAAAAGAGGAAGCACTTCAATGAACGAGAAGCAAGCAAAGTGGTGAGAGACATTGCCTCTGCTCTGGACTTTCTTCATACAAAAGGTGAGAGAAGGCTGCCTCCTCTTTACTGGTTAATACTGTACACTCAGGTTATAAAGCACATTTGTCTCTATGTAGCCAGCTTTTGCTAGTGTTTCCATTTACAGAAATGCCAGATGACCTAAGCTGTTTTCCTCTATGATATTATTTTCATATTGTAGTATTTTAAGTAATTAGGAGTGTTAAGATGGTATAGGCTTTTCAAGAAGAAAACTTGAATCAGCATCCAGAGAGTTAAGATTTGGGTTGAGTCTGTTTATTCCTGTTACATAAGCCACCATATAAAGGTTAGTCAAAAGGGATCTAATAAAATTTCCTAGTCTTTCAGGTCAACAGAGTTACTTTTTTGTAATTACTCAGAATTTCTGCTGGTCACAAGACCTGTTGGTTAGTAGTAGCTTTTAGCCTCCACATTTAGATGTTCACTGTTAAATTGAGAGACCTAAGTGAACCATAGTTTTATCTGAAGGTGTCCTCAGTTCCTTTGGAATTTGCTTAGATGTAAAACAGTTATGTTTGTAGAGATTTTTTTTATGTTAGTATTTTTCTGCTGCTCTTTTGACTTGGGAATACTTTAGTTCAAATTCAAAACTTTCTGTGCATTATGGTCATCCCAGAGTATATTTTTAGGCTGAATGTGATGGATACTTTTGAAGTCTTTCCTGTGTTGTGATTATCTGGCCTTGCAGCTTCAGTTACTGTTACAGTGACTAGCTCTGAATAGAGTGGCATGTAATTGGAGACTGTTTATGGGTTATTTGATATATTTTTTCTTTTCCTTTTTGCCATTCTGATTAGCCTGGTAGACCTCAGCAGACTTGCATTTGCTGCCTAAATTGCTTAGTACTGGCCCTGGTTCAATAAATGTTTAATTTTAGTCTGTACTTTTAAGTCACAGGACTGTTTGTATGCTGAGATGGAATCACAGCATTCGGTACCTCAACAGGTTGAACCCATTAAGAAAATTGTAATAATGCATAGGGATAACAGTGGTAAACCTGAGGAATATGGATCTTGTCACATATCATAACTGTTACAAGAAGTTAATCTCAATGTGAAATCAAATTTAGTCTGGATTAAGAGTTTTTGTAATCTTCACAGCCTGTCTATGTGATAATTCAACATTAAACCTTCAGAGAAGGTGCTTCTTGAATACCTGTGTTTAGAAGATTTTGACTTTGAGATATGGGACATAAAAGAAGCAGGAAACTTAGGCTGAATATGTGGAAAAATGCTTTTTTGATGTGCAGGGCTACAGTGGGTTTCTTAACAGCTGAAAGTCCAGGTACCCCACTCAAGAGGTTTAACATCAATTGAGCTAATACCTTTCTGTAGTTCTCTCTCAGCTTTTAGTTTTAATTCCCCTTTTCCCAAACAAGAGGAGGGTGTTTGATTAAAATAGCTGTAGAGCAGCAATCTGCTTTCTTGTTGTTTGCTGTGAGCTGGGACAGCGGGGACACAGCTTGCAGAATCAGCCACATCCCCTTTTCATTTTATTGTTCTCTTTATGGTTCTTCTGTGTGACATTAAAATAATTAGTAAGTAGGATATAGAACACTGAAGTAAACAGGAAATTAAAGCAGTTTTATTGCACAGCTTAATGGTGAAGTCCTATAGCTAAATGCTTTTAAAAAAATTTCAATGAGGACAACTAATCCTTTTGCCAGGAGTAGTTTAAAACTCAGCTGGATGATAATCCTGCCTTACACCCACCTGGGATGTGTGTGCTTTATTGCTAATAATCTACTGGAGGGGTGTTTAAAGGCAGTTGTTTTCTCAGTGCTCTGGGCAACTGCAAAATCAAATGTTACATAATCAGACATTTGAATTCACACAGTAATACAAAGAGACACTGTTGGCTTTCCCCTTGTGAGCCAAGGCAGCTGCTGGGAGTTTGGTCAGCCTGGCTGTAAATGTCAGCACAGGCCACCTCGCTGGATTCATTGTGCCATCTTTTGTGCCCAGGCCACGTGCACTGTGTCAGTATGAGCACTGATTCCTTTAGACTGGAGCTCTGCTGTTATATTTTAAGCCATATCTTGTGGAGTGTGCTGAAGAAATGGCATTAAAAGCTCCCTTGCCTAGAGTTTGGTGAAATTTTCCTTCCTGTACTCTGAAGTAATATCAGGTGTCCTTGGAGTGTAAGTTTCTAAATCAAGGCTAGACTGCAGTTAAATTAGAGCCAAGTTGCTCATTTGATTTGACTTTTTTTGCCTCTTGTTTTCTTCCAATTGAGTTTGATCATATTAAAGGCAGGACTTCCAGAAATTGTGGTTTTAGGCATTTGAAGAACTTCTTTGACAACAGAGAACCACCTGGCATGTGGATTACACAGATAACTTTGTACTTCCCTGTTAGGTTTGCCTATTCTGATAGGAGTCGAATGAAGAAGCCCTTTGGTTGTTTTCCTTTAGCTTTTCTTTTGCATCTCTAACTGAACCCTTAATTTTTCATTTGCTTCAGCAATGAGTATGTACCTCAAAGGGATATTTTCATCTGGGAGTCGAGGGATTTTTTGCACAGGAGAGTGCCTCAAGTACTGTCTGTGCTGATAGGAGTTCAGCAAGCCAGTTAATGCATCTGGAAAGAACAACTTTACTGTAAAAGGCACAAAAATAATTTCATTAAATTGTGTAAAGAACTAAACTTTCTTGCATGTCAGTCATCTCAATAAGCTGGTTTTAAGGAACATAATTAATTTGGGCTAACAAAAAGTTCTGATGTTAGGTTCTTATTTGCTTGACAGACTCTCCTGTACAGTTAAGGATGATAAAGGCATAGCAGGATGCAAGTGACTTTTAACAGTTGCACTTTACAATTAAATTATTATATTTAAGAGGGGCAGGTGTGTGTAGCAGGCACAGACCTAGAATATTTCCCAGGCCACCTTCTAATAAAGGGAAGTTATGAGAAACAAAACAGGGGAGTATCCTTTCTAATGAACATTTGTACTCTGTGTTTAGGTATTGCTCACAGGGACCTGAAGCCTGAAAACATCCTGTGTGAATCTCCAGAAAAGGTGCTGCTCTGGTCTCTTAACTTTCCGAGCTGAATTTTTTAACTTGGTTCTCAAAAACAGTCCTTGTTTTTTTTTCTCTTCTTGAAAATTTTTGAACATGTTAGTGAACTTCAACTGAATTTAACAGAACTGAAGCTTAAAAGAGACTAAATTCTTCTTTGAGCTGTGAAAATGTGAACATTTGGTTAAGAGAAAAAAAGCCAACTGGCCTTATAGAGGGACAGCAATGACACCCTAGTGCCTCATCTGTTCTGAGCCAGTACCCAGATGGACAAGCAGCATTTAGAGGCCAGCTGGTCACATTATATGACCAGTTTTCAAAGTGCCCTGATGTGTACTGGCACTTGCCTAACCAAATGAAAAAATAATGTAGCAGGATCGTGTGCTAATGGTGTAGGTGCAGCTGGGGCAGGGCAGGGGAATGCAAGGAGTGGAAGGTGGCTGTAAGAGACTGGCTCTCACTAGGGACTTGTGTTCTGTACTGGGGTTTTCTACTTCACATATATACATATTCATATATTTTGCATTGATCCCAGTCTTCCTGACCTCTTATTTTTTTTAGATATCACCAGTAAAAATATGTGACTTTGATCTTGGCAGTGGGGTGAAGCTGAACAGTGCATGTACTCCAATAACTACTCCCGAATTAACAACACCGGTGAGAGACCTATTGTGGTTTTGTGCTTTTTTTGTTCTACTAGAAACCAATTTTTCTTATCTCCAGAGGAGACCTTCCAGAGAGTTTACTGCCACTACACCCAGTGCTGGACAGTTCATTTCAAGCAAGGGTATGTGTGGTAAATACTGGCTCGCTTTCCCAGCCACAGAGCAAATACACAAAAGCACAGGAGCTCACAGTGTTCATTCTCTTGTTGGCAAGCACGAGACTCATTGGTCTTGCTTACCTCTTACACAATCAAATGGGGAAACTTTTTGTGCCGTTTTTGTGTGCTTATGGACAGACTTTGAACCTTAATTTTGTGTTAGTTTCCCTATGTTTTGGTTCTGTATCCAAGCCAACGAGCTAAGGAGAATGGAAGCTCTCTAATCAGTGTGTAGCTTTATAATACACATTAGTTTGAAAAACTACAATCCTGTGCTTTTGTCATTTACTGTGAAAGAAAAATCTGACAGTGTTGCAGAAGTCTTACAGAATCTGTTCCCCTGATACACTTGTCTGATTACTAATGGATAAGATTTAAAAACTTGAAAGATGTAAATTAATATTTTGACCTTGGATTAAAGGTTCACAGCCATGTGGAACAAACTGTAGTGCTGCTAAAGAGCTATAGGAACTTCAGTATCCAGTAATGCCTAATTTCTGCTTTTACACCAGGTCACTTGGTATAAAGAGTGGAAAATTACAAACCTGAGTCTTGTTTTGATGTGAGCTTCCCTTTAAAAACTTGCTTGAATTTGGTTTCTTAGTGTGGCTCTGCAGAATACATGGCACCCGAAGTGGTGGAAGTCTTCATGGAGGAGGCCACGTTCTACGACAAGAGGTGTGACCTGTGGAGCCTGGGGGTGATTTTGTACATCATGCTCAGTGGGTACCCCCCTTTCGTGGGCAACTGTGGCACAGACTGTGGCTGGGACAGAGGAGAAGTCTGCAGAGTTTGCCAGGTGAGTGTGCATTTCCTGGGTGTGGGGAGTGCAGAGTTCTCCCCTGGGCTTTGGGTGTAGGACTTGCTGTAATGTCAGCAGTGGAGAGCTGTGCCTGATACTGGCAGGATGAGCTGTCACTGAGAAGTAAGGGTGGCAGTATTGAAGTTGAGTAATACCAGTTTCTAAAGTAAGGTTGGGCAACTGCCTCTCCTTCCTCCTGTTGTGAGGTCTCAGAGCTTCTCCTTACCTTCTTCCCCACTCTGGAATCCTGCCTTGTTCTATAATCCTTGATCTGGTTTATAGTAGTCACTGCAATTCCTCGGATAAAAGCTGAGCCCCAGGAGGGTTGCCATGCAGGGCCTGAATTTATTTTCTAAAACTGGAGTTTTTTAGCTGCTCTCTTAGGGGTGGGGGGAAGTGTTTTCAGCAGACAGTGTATTGTGTCCATCTTAGGCTGCAGAGCCACTCTGTGGAGCTGCCTGTCACTCTCCAGTGGCTGCACAAGGAGACTGGATGGTTTCAGTTGTTGCCCTCCACATTAGGTGGATAAAAGTGAATGGGAAGCTCACCTGAGAAACCTTCTGGTTGCAGTGTGTTTCAATTGAATAATTTTTCCTTTTGACCTAGAACAAGCTTTTTGAGAGCATTCAGGAAGGCAAATATGAATTTCCTGACAAGGACTGGTCACATATTTCCTCTGAGGCCAAAGATCTCATCTCAAAGCTGCTGGTTTGTGATGCCAAAGAGCGACTTAGTGCTGCTCAAGTTTTGCAACATTCATGGGTTCAAGGAGTATGTATCCCCCTTTATATTAAGAGTTATTCTTCTTCCAAAGTGACAAACAAGCTGTTCCTGTCTCTGAACTTTTTATTAGAGTCCTTTTGTGTTTCTGTGCTTGTATCTTGATTAATTAAATGATACACAGTGGCTTTATTTTTTCTGCGTGATAAGTATTTGGATTAATATGTCAGCCTTTAAGTGTTTGTTTTGTTTAATTATTGCTTTGTGCATTTTAAATGGCTTTCTTATGAATAGCAAGCACTGCAGTACACAAATTATTGTGCTAATACAGTAATGCAGAATGCTGGTAAATATGGTTATAAAAGAACAGCAGTGTCCTCTTTTGTTTCAGTTTCCAATTCAGGAAAGAAGGAATAGATCCTCGGGAGAGCTTCTGAAGCTGTAGTCTTATACCTGCAAGCTGTGAAATCTTCTTGTGAGGGGAGACAGATTAGGAAATATGCTTTTCAAACAGTGATTTGTAAGCCCACAGTGAATTAGTTTATTTGCAGTATCTGTTAGTTGTAAAGATTTGGGGGAGTCACTTGGTTTTTGTCACTCTTGGGAAAGCTTGGTTCCCAGCTGCTAATATGTAACTAACTTCTCTTAACTGCTTCTTCTAGCAGGCCCCTGAAAGGGGATTGCCCACCCCTCAAGTTCTTCAAAGGTAGGGTTTATTTTCTAAACATCTGTAAACTTGGCCAAGAATAATCACTGAAAGAATGGGTGGGAGAGAGGAGTTGACAGATTGGGAGGTAATATCCCTGGCTGAGAATGGAGCTTCTTAAATGTGCAGCACTAATTTTGTTAAGAACATCAGAAATATTAAAGCTCTGAATTTTCTTTATGATCTAATCTTGCTTGTTTGTGGGAAAAGCATTAGAGGGAATTCCTGCAGTGCAGTGTTAGTCTTAGACAGGAGAAAATGATGGTTTTGACAGCTTGCTGCCCAGGAGGGGGAGAAAAAGGCATAGAGGCGTGTGTTACCCAAAGAGACTGCTTTCTGATGGGTGAATAATCACCATAAACACAGCCTTGGATCTGACTTTCATTGTAGTTGGTCACACTCACAATATCCATTTACTGTGAGCTGAGCAAGCCTCATTGGAGGTGATTTGATGGGAGATTGTGTGTGCCAGAGAGCCTGAGTCACAGAGCTGTTTCTATCTCTGTGTCTGCTGCTGGTGATTTCAGGTGGTTCTCCCATCAGAAATGCATTTCCTTAAGCCACAGGTGCAGTTATAGTGGGACTGCAGCTCTCTGAAGGACAGCAGAATGGGCCCATATGCCCATCCTTTGAGAACAGGTAGAAATTAAGGGTAACATCTCAGGTTTATAATCAGAAGCCCTTGGCAGAAGAAGGAGTAGAACTGTGGCTGTTTCCAAAATCCCAGAGTGTTTTTCTCATGTATTGCTGGTCCTCTGAGTGAGGATAAATGCAAATATTAACTGGTCATTCTGCCTGCGGTCTCAGTGATTTGGTAGAAGAAATAAACACACCTGGAAATAGATACTCTGCTGTGAGGACAAGTGGGTGAAGTGCCTGTGTTGAAACAGTTTCCTCCTTTTCTTTGCCTGGCCAGGAACAGCAGCACGAAGGACCTGACCCTGTTTGCTGCCGAGGCCATCGCCCTGAACCGGCAGCTGTCCCAGCACGAGAGCGAGCTGAGCGCGGAGCAGGAGAGCGCCGCCCACGCCGTGTGCTCCATGAAACTGTCCCCTCCCTCCAAGTCCCGCCTGGCCAGGCGCAGGGCCATGGCGCACGCCACCAAAAACAGCGACTTCCAGCCAGTGCCCCATAAAGCCTTCTAAAGTTCTTTCCTGCTGTGTGGGGGGCAGGATCGGTCTATGTTCTTTTTGGGATTTTCAGCGCTGATAAAAGCTGCTCTGCTTCTGACACTTTGATTAGGAGCTTGCACTTGTGATGCGACTTGTAACTTTAAGGGGACAGCTTTTTATGGGAATGGTTTTTTGCCTGTCAGATTTAGTGCATTAAGATAATTCAGCTGGTTTTTTTTAAACTGCGGAAGATGAGTTTGCTGCTGTATTATCTGAGGTGATAAATCACTAAGTTTTCCTCATTTTCTTCTTAGAAGAGCACAGTTTAAAATGCAAACTTGAAAACATCAGGAAAAACCCACACTTTGCCAGGCAGAGCATCAAGCCTCTCCCTGCCAATGGCTGCCCTCCTTGATGGCATATTTTGAAGGTGCTGCTGTTATTGCCAGCAGTAGGGACTGTTCTCAACCAACAGAGCCCTCCTTTTTTTCTGCAGACTCAGGAATGAAGATGAAGGCTGGGTGGATCTCTGTCTCCATTACCTTCATTCTGTCTTCATTACCTTCTGTAATGGAGACAGAGGCTTAAATGGAATGAGGATGGTACTGTAAAGGTGCAAGGATTGCTCATACTTCTAGAGAGGGAGAGAATTTTTGGATAGCTTTTTTACGTTGTTGATAATTTGTGTGTCAGCATGTGGCAGGAAAACTGGGGGAGGTGGGGTTTTTAAATGACATGTCTTCACCTTTAACTATAATGTACTCCATACCATCTTTTTTTTTAATTTTCTGGAGTTTGATGTCCATTATGTCCCCTTGGAACAGTTACATTCTTAAATCTGATAACCACAGTGTAACAGACTGTTTATGTAACAGTTTATATTTACTGTTAGGCTTTTTAATAATAATGTGAGGTTTTATTATATTAATGCTATCCTCAGCTAAACCTTCCTCTCTGTAAAATTGTATTTCTCCACGACCTTTTGTGTGTCCTACCTGGAGTTCCTAATGTGAACAGACATCAGTGAATTTTGGTATGTGAATAATTTAGAAATGCCACAAGCAGAGGTACAACTGTATGAAAATGGTGCTGCAGCCATTGAACACTGCCTCCTGCAGTTATCTCAGGCTGGGTGTCTAGAGTTTTGCTTCCAGTTCAATACTGTGGTGCAACAGAGCCAAGAATCATTTGGAAGGGTTTTGGCTGAAAAGCTGAAGATTTTAAGTGACCAAGGGGAGGTCCATGGAGAAGGACACAGATGTTGAGCACTTTCTGAAACATAAGCTGTGAAAATTGGGCCACTGAGATGGCCATGATGCACCTTAACTTGTCAGCCCTTTCTGAAAACTTTTTCCAGGGCTTTGTGTGCAGGGGGGGAGGAGGAGGCCCCCAGGTGCCAGCACAAAACCCTCCCAAGCAGAGTGAGAAGGAATAAAGTAGCAGATGCAACAGGCACTTGGAATTTAAAAGGTCAAAGTTGAATGTCTTTGCATGGCCTATTCAGAGTGCTTTTACATTGTCAGTAATATCAGTGCACACAGCTATTTTTATAAAACATGCTGTATTTTGTGACTAATATTAAAGTTGTTATTTAAAAGTTTTTATACATTGTGCCAGCCTATGAATGATGAAATGTATTTTGCTTTTTTTAATTAAAATGCCCTAAGTTATGTATTTAACACATTTGGCAGTTCTTTGTGGTTTTTTCCCCTCTTTATTTGTGGTGACACAGAAAAGAGAATTACTTCTTTGTGTGACACTGGGTTTAAGACAGTTGAAGTCTCTGAGGACTAGGCATACCTCCCTCTTCTATTTTATTTTATTTATCTGTCTGTGATCTCGGATTGCTTTTTGGGAACTGAGAAAAGTGCCCCAAGCAGGGAAGAGGTGTTAACTTAAGCCAATTGTTCTGCTTTCTGTGTAGTCTAGTTCTGAGTGCCTCTTGCAGAGTCATTTTTTTAGTTTCTTAGGAGGTCTCTGGCTCTTGAGTGGGGAAGGTTGTTTTCCTGGAGGCATGGGATGCAGCACTCCCCAGTGCTCTGTTCAGCTGCTGCCTTGAGTGAAATCTGAACAGAGCAGGAATCCCAAACCAGGTGCCAGACCCTTTATTTGTACTTGCCTTTCTTTCAAAGGAAATGCTTTTAGTTAAACTGCTTTAAAACGATCTGCTTCTCCTTCCCATTTCCTCCTGGATAAGAGAGGTTAGCAGAGCACAGGAGACCTTTTGGCAGGAGTACAGGAGTGATGTTTCAGTGGAGCTTCAGATCACTGAATCTTTCTTTGCCTTGAAATGAGAAGTCAGATTCAGCTGATGATCCAACAGGTGCTTCTTTTCCTCTGACCTTTACCTTTCACTGAGAGTTCAGCTTTCTTCAGGTGAGTTATCCCCAGAGGGCCTCATCTGGAAGGCCTTCACAATGCTTTTTTCATGTCAGTGAGGAACAGGTTCTTGCTTCTAGGTGGAAGGTCACTGAATCAGGGACTCTGTGATCTGTGCTTTTGAACTAGTGCTGGGTCTGCTTGTGTTGCCTTGAATCTCATTTGGCAGCCTGTGGAACACGAGTGTTTCATCACTGAATCCCCGTGCCTCCCCTTTGGGAAGGGCTGAATCTGTGCCATGTTTTTTCAGTTACATGTGATAAACTACACCAGACAGCTTGTGTGGGCTCCCTGGCTTCTGAAAAATGATGGAAAAGTGTCATCTTGGTGAGGAAATCGGGTTGGGAAGGTACAAGGTGACTTTAAAGAATTCAAAAAGATATTTTGACCAGCAAGGAGAGCATCAGAGCAGCTAAGCTGATCTTTAATATTGATTAGGCAATCCACAAGAAAATTTTGCTTTCCATCCTCAGGGTTTTTCTGGGAGGTGGGTGAGCAAACTGAGGGAGAGCCATCAGCATGATTTATGGGGAAATAATTTCAAACAAATGGCAACCAAGCAGCTCTAGTCTCAAAGCAGTCCCCTCAGGAGCCAGTGACACAGGATGTTCTGTAGGATTTTGCTGACCTTTATATGCAATATTTCACAAACTGCACCCAGCCTTGTGCTTACCAGTGTGGTTTCTGCATTGTTGGTTGCATAAAAGGAAGCTCCCATTTTTCATTGTGTGGTATTTTTTCTGCTCTCTCTTCCTTCCCCAGATGTTTATTGAATCCTTTATCAGGGATGCAAAGATGCCTTTGTTATTTGGAGGGCTGTGGGTGGGCTGGCTTTCAAGGTAGTGAGTAGCTTTGTTAATTTTCAAAACTAATAATTTTCTTCAGGCCACTCCAGTGGCAGCAACAGGCTTCAAATTTGGCTTCCATGGAAACATACTGCCATGGTAACTGAAAGGCTCTCCCTCTCCTTCCTCTCTCCCATGTGTGTATTTAGTTACCCTTTCCAGATTCCATCAGCACTTTTAAAATTCTCCAACCATAGAAATTCACTTCTCTGGGAAGAACAAAAAAAGTTGTAAAACCAATGGTGCCATTCACTGCCATTGTTTGGGGGGGAAAAAAAACCTCTTTCAAGTCCGGAGGGATATGTCACTGAGACACAAATTCCCTTCCAATGTGGAAAAAAACCCCAACTCTTAAATAAATGCTTCATCTTTAGATTGTTTTGTGGGGGCTTGCTGTCATGGGCTGGTTTGGGAAATTGGACTCTGCACCCAGCCCAATATCTGTAATACTGAGGAGGGTGAGAATTGACTCATCCAGTGGTTGTGAGCCACAGTACCAGTGTTTTGCTGGGTCCCTTCCAGCTAATTAATTTGACACCAGATTTTCTGTTGCTGCCTGTCACAGCTGCTTTCACACTAAGATTGGTTAGCAAAGTTTGGCAGGCTGACAAGCAGCCCCAGTTCAGCAACTTTGCTCTGATTCAGCCTGGAGTGGGAGGGAAGGGGGAATTGGGCCTCCTGAAATGTTTTGCTGAGCAAGAAGCAGGGCAAGGGCAAGGACTGCAGAGCAGAGGGTACACAGGAGCTTGGAGTCAGATACTTCATGTTTTTGCTTTCTCTTTGATCCAGAACAAAGCTAACTGGCACCACATCTGATTAGAGTACTGTGGCCAGTTCTGAGGATACATACACTGTGTGTATATATGGGTGGGAATCTTCCCTCATTGTCCCCTTGCCCAAAATCATCCCCCTCAGGACTTGAGAGCTTTTCTTGTCAGCTGCCTTAAGAAGTGTAATGCCTGCACCCAGCTCCAGATTACTTGTGGGGAAAGCAGAGCTGCCTCATCTATTTTCTGCTCCTTTTTTTCATTCCTACTTCCACCCTGATGTTCTTCTTGCAGCAGCTCTAGATCCACTTGCTTAGCCAGGGGATGCTCCTGCAGCCTGCTGTGGAATGAAGTGGAGAAACAACCCCTGGAGCTACATAGCTGTTTGCTGGAGACCTATGAGGCTGGTCCTAGCTCATCACTAAGTTTACTGAGGGGTTTTGTTGGTGACAGTAACAATC
The DNA here is from genome assembly GCA_013400855.1 of Buphagus erythrorhynchus. Lineage (NCBI taxonomy): Eukaryota > Metazoa > Chordata > Aves > Passeriformes > Sturnidae > Buphagus > Buphagus erythrorhynchus. The sequence continues at coordinate 29,668 of VZTT01037514.1, read as the reverse complement.
CAGGGACTTCTGGTGGTGGTGGATGAAGCAGAATGGCTTTTGTTCTCTAGCAGAGGGGTTCAGACAAGTAGTGCTGGAGAGGGGAGGGCAGAATGGGCTGCATTCAGCACTGCTGGGATGATGCAGGTGTGGACTCCATTTGATAATTCACAAGTGAGTGTTGTGTTCTGTGTGACATTATCCATGGGGACATGCTTCTTTCAGAGAAAAATGCATTTCCCTGCCATGGAAAATTTTTGTGGAGCAAATGCTTTCTGTGCTCAGCCTAAGCACCAAGCTCTGGTACAAAGCTTCCAAGTGACTTTAGCAAGTGTTGCTCCCACACTGGCTGATTTCCTCTTGTGTTGAGCTGTGTCATATCCTTGCTGCTCTACAGAGAACTCTTAACCTAGTTTGGGTATTTTCAAGCTGAGTTTACAGCAATCTTCTAATTCTCTCCAAGCTAAGTGGAGTATGCCATACAGAACTTCTTGCTGTGTTTTGTGGAAGGTTCATGTCACCCCTGGCTTGGGAAGGTCCTGTTTGTCTCCTACATATTCTTCCTTCAGCATCAGGATGTAGCTTTTCCTCGTGACTGAGGCCTTAAACTGCCTCACAGTGCTATGATGTCCAGCAAAGCCATTTTTGGGGTGCTTCATCAGCACAGAGTGTGTTCCCTCCCATCCCTACACCTGCTCTCAGACCCATTGCCATGCAGGGAAGGGCAGCTGTAAAACTGCCCTGTTCTTTTTAGCAATTTACTTCAAGATTTACTTGAAACTGGAGCAGGTTCCCACTCTTGCAGGAAACACCATGAGGGTCGTAAAGGTTTTGACTGTCCTACTTCTTTTCATTTTAGGTCTAAATAGCTTAGGCAGCTTTGAAGGCCTTCATCCCTATTTTTCACCAAATGTGCTGTTGGAGCAGCTGATTTCCCCATGCAGTGGTATCTGTGCTGGTGGCATGAACACAACCCTAAGGCTTGGGCTGGAAATGCCAGAACAGTCTATCTGATCCTAACTGGAAACCTTGCTGGCATATCAATGAGCTCTGCTGCAGTCACAGACTGTGATTGTGGATTTATGGGGAAGTGATCAGATTAATTGAGCAGCAGTGGGAGTGTTCAATTACACTGGCTTCTGATTAATCACCCTTGGTTGAAACATGTCAGCACATTTCCTACTGCCAAAAGCATTGCCCGAGGTGTGTGGAGCAGCAAGGTCTTTAATCAATGGCCATGCACTCCTCAGCACCAACAGTTCCTCTCCTGCCTTGTTGATTCTGTGGAGAAATTTGCAAAAGTCTCAGCCAAGTATTTGAAGCTGTTGTGCTTTTGATTCTAAAAAAAATGTGTGATGAGAGAGATCTTTAGGAAATCATATCATGACTTGGACTCATCTCCTTGATATGGAGACATCAGCTATCATCAGAGTAACATTGCAAACACTGTCACCTGAAAGGGATCCTGCTGGTGTTGGTGTGCTTTCCTTCCACACACATTACCCCAAAGGATGGTGATTTTAGGGGATCTCTGGGGAAGACACTAAGCTGGCACCAGCGCTTCTCCAAGATGCTCTGCCTTTTCAGCCTGTTTCTCGTGGCATCCCTTCCCTTCTTTACAGGGCTGGAAGCAATAGAAGCTTGTGTGTTGAGAGTAAGGGCTACTTGCCTTTCCCACCTTCAAAGCCATGTCCAGATGCCATGAAAGGTTTGGGCTGTTGAGAAGGTTCCATGAAAATTATGGGCTGTGAAGGTTGGAGAAGAGCCTGAAGGGAACATCAGAACAGGTTTGTAGCCTCTCTACCCTGTAGTCCATGCAATAACCTCATCTTCCAATGTAAATATCTCTCCTTTCCTAAATGTTACTCCTTGTAATCACATTCCTTCTGAGCCCTTGTGTATCCAGGTAAATACCCTGAGCCCTTTGGGTGGGAACCCCCCATTGTGCTTCCAGCTGTGCACCAAGACAAATCATTGCCTTACACACTGCCCTGATGCCTCCCTGCTCCACAGAAATCTCTCAGCTGACTGTGTAAGATTTCTCTGGTATCTTGGTGTCTGCAGCCACTAGCTTGCTTCTGTTTATTTAGTCCTTTCCTCCCCTCTGGGAGTAATAGACCAGAGGTCAAGTTTTCATGGCAAAAATTTTAATTGCTCCCTAAGAGCCAGGCTGTCTGCTGTTGACTCTCAGCCCTCTTACATTACTGAGGTGCTCTTTAATATCATGCTTGTGATATTCGGGTCCTCTTCTAAGTGAGGGCTTAGTGTCATCACCAGATCTCACTGCCTGGCTTCTCTTTCTGTCTGGGTTATCAGCTCAAGTGATTTAATTGCTTCCATTCCAATGGAATTCAATGAATTCCATTGTTCCTGATTTCTCCTTATTTGCTGGATCCTGTCCTGTCAACATGACCATGCCATAAAATTCTGGCTTCTGTGCAGATTCCTCTCAGGGGCTCACATCACTGAGGTTACTTTTGCACAAAATGTATGTATCACCAATCTCCTCACAAACTTATACACAAATCTATTTGTACAGTGTTTCTGGGTGAAAGGAAGAGCCTGCCTGGGAATGAGTGTGTGGGTGGCAGTCTGCTGCATAAGCAGTGCTGCTCTTTCAGGCTCTGCAACAGCTAAAGGATGTGCTTTCCTATCCTCTAAACTCAGGTTTTACCTTCCTAATATCACATGCCAATTAAAATAAGCAGATGCCTATAACTTTACAAAATTTTATAAAACTCCATGCCTTTTGCTTTATCACAGAAAATTATATGAGCTGTAAAAAAATCAGAATCTCATCTGTGTTTTTCCTGTTTTCTTCCCAATATTTGCTTTGAAAAGTCCAAATTCCTCCTCCTTTTGATTACCAGTTGGTATCTAAATCACAGAGTCCCTATTTATGCTTCAACACACACTGTTCTTACCTTCTAAGGTAAATTTTTGAATTTACCTTACTAAAAATACCTAATTATTCTGCCTGCCCTGTCCACGTTACTTCTGGAGAATGGACAGTTGTCCATGCTCTTCTGTGCCATCCAGTCTGAATACTGACTTCTGCAGGGGAGGACTTGGTCCCTAATCTGGAGACATCTCTGGGTTACCAGCTCTGTTTTACCTCTCATCTCCCTCAAGAGTCAAGACTGAGACCCCAGGTTTGCCCACTTGCACAGAGCAATATGAGGATCCTCAAGGTCTTCACCACCCTGCTTAATTCTGTGCCTGAATCGAGCACTTTGTGTTTTTAGGTTACACAAGAACAGATGCTGGGCAATCTCGACTTTCCCATCAGAGTTTTTAGTGCAGTTCACAGCTTTTTTGTGGCACAAGATGTCACATGTCATCTCCTCTTGCCACTGGCACATGCAAGGCACCCCTCTCCTCTGCCATGGGTGGTTAAGCTTCCCTGAATTACACAGTAATTTTCACACAATAAGAACACACACAGACTGTTACTGTGACTCCTCAGGGTGAGTTGTTTCAATGCTCAAAGCCTCTGTCTGGATATGGAAGATTTCCAACACCACCAGTTACTCACAAACTGCACACAAACAGATCCCTTACATTATGGTTTTGGAAATATTTCCCCCTTGGGCTTCTTCATTATCAGTTCAAGACAGCAACAATACAGTCCTGTATCTGAATTATGAATGCCAGCCTCTGTCTGCTGCTGTGCAGTCATTCAGCCTTGCTGGAGCTCCTTAGATGGGTTTAATCCCAAAATGAGTTCTGAGGAATGCTGCCAAACTTTTACAACATCACCAAAGTCGATGAACTGCCCTTCCCTGCCTACTCTTGTAGCTTTTTATTATTTTTATTTGTCGTGTGTTTTTTCTTCTGTTGAATAATTCAGCTAATAGGCTGGCACTGGAGCACTTGAGAGCTGCTCCCTAATGAGGGAAGCAGCTTACCAGCTTTTTATCTTTCCAGTCATTTGACTGCAAACCAAACCTTATTAACAAATCACCATGGAAGAGCCATGGCTAAACACAACAGAACGTTCTTGTCTTAAGTAGGCAAGGAAGAAAAAATAAACAAAATAAAAGAAGCCCAAGCCCTGTCTGGGAAAACAAAGTGTGAAGGTGAAGCGTGTGTGGAAGGAAGTGATGGTAATAGAAATCTCTTTGCAAGCTCATTTTGTCTGAATATCTGCAAGCAGGAAAGCTGGATGGGAAGAAGGATATTAACTTGCTGGAGAGACCTAATTCGGAGGATGAGTGTAGGTGTAGCTGTCGGCAGCTCTGTTTCTTGCCATATTTTAATGAATAAAGGTTTGTATAGAAAGCTCCTTTTTTTTCCTTTGCCAACTTTATTATTTTTTAAAAAGCTGGATGATTTATGGTCCATGTGATAGAGATGGGACTAAAAAAAATAAGTATGTGATGCCTTTTTGCACATTGCTGAATCCCCTTTAAAATGACATTGACGTCACTTTGCCTTGAGTTTGTTCTGATGAAGATGCACTCTGACATATTTCAGATGAGCAGTTTAACCTGTGGCCCTCTCTCCATTTGTCCTTTCCTGGATGCCCAGGGTTCAACAGCTCTGGATGGCTGAGGAGTCTCACTAGGGAGGACATTTGCAAGGTCCCTCACCTCCTTTGCAGGACAGTAAGTGCCACAAGTGGGGAGCAGGCAGAAAGTCAAGCTGATATGGCTCAGATGAGTCCTCTCCCGAGCCAGCAGCTTGTCTGACACTAGAACTCTCATCTCAAAATTCCTGCCCACTGAAATTCTGCAGCTGAACTAAAATTACACCCAGTGCTGCATCCGAGTTTGATGTTGTTAACATTGTGATGTTTTCTGCCACAGAGGGAAGATACTCATCTTAGGTCTTGGGGTCAAATTCCCACCCGTGGATGTAGGATGAGATGCTTAATTTGATAAGAGGATTTTCTCTCAAATACTAACCTAAAAATGAACATCTAAAAACCTCACACGTGGCAAGGTCCCAGTTATACTGTACAAACATGGGTCCAAGAGATTGTTCTGATCTCAGGAAGTGTGTTTTCTCATCTCTTTCCTGTTATGTTGCCAGCATTTGCACAAAATGTAGAACTCTAACCTGAATGGCACAGCTGGGCAAAATTTGGCACTTCTAAATTGAGCTAACCTGGCTTGATTGGAAAATAAAATCCCACTCATCTGGCCTGTAATTGCTATTAAAGGGTCCTTTGAAGATACAAGGCTGAGTTAAATCAACCTTGCTATATGGACATCCAGGGAATTGCATCAAATTAGAACAGTTAAAGACCTGGCTTGTTGTGTTTGCACTCAAAGCCTGGAGAAGGGAAATTGAGATGAGCAAAAATAATGATGGTAAGGAGAAATGGGAAATCAGACAAAAAGAGTGATTGAGAGCTCACAGAGCATTGTTCAAAATGGGCCCTCAGGGAATACAAACTCACAATTTTTGCTTCTGGAAGACAGATCCCCTTTTATTTGCATGGATGTATTGCTGAGCACTCTCCCCCTGCTTCTTGCTCTGTTAAAATCTGTCTCCTGTTTCACATCAGTCTTGCTCGTGTCTTAGTCCATCCTTCAGCTACTGGTGGCAGGAGATGAAATACCCTTTGCTTTGCCTGGCAGGGATGTGTGTGATGTGAAGCCAGATGGCTGCCAAGATGAGCATTTGAGAGTGTCTCCACATTATTAAGTTGCAGCTGCTGTTTTTGCAATCAGAGGTGATGGGAGGGTTCCCAGCAGCAACCAGGAGCAGATGGACAAAGAGAGACAAGTCTTGGTGAAGTGTGATTAAAATCCACTGGGATGGGGTGTGCTCAGTCCCACTCCAGGTTAAGGCTTTCTGTTGGACAGTGGGATCATAGGAATGGGTTTATTCTGCCTGCCCATAAAGGTGGGGACCAGGAGCTTGCTTTGATGTACCAGTGTGATCCCACTGTAGCTGGTTGAAGCTGAACTGATTTCTGTTGTTTCTTGCTCTTTTTTCTTTGTTTTCCTCTTACTGCTGCATTACCTTACTAAAAATACCTAATATCATATCATTTTCTGAGCTACTTCCTCTGCTTGCTCTTGTTCCAGGCACAAACATCCATCTCCCTCTAAACACCTCTCTTCTCTGCCTAAATTAAGTCATTGCTTCAAAGCAGAACTTCATCTTTAGGGAACCTGTTATTCCATAGTCCTGACTTGCCTCCTGCTGAGCTAACAGAAGGTTTGGCCCTCAGGATAGGGGTCTGGCTTGGTAATAGCTGAAGGGAAAGCTGAAAATGCCATCATCCTCTAAACTGGATGTTGGAACATCCTGGCTTCTTGCTGAGAATTAGAAGGGCTGTTTTGGGTCAAGCTGAATCCTATGTAACTCTGGATCCTTTTTCAGTCAGGGGCCAGGAGGATATGTTGAAAGATGAAATGTAATTACTGTACTTGTCCTGCTGGTAACCCCCAGTCTTTGGCAATCAGCAACTTAAGGACCTCATGTGTGCTGTGCAGTCAGGAGAAGGCAGAGATGTTACTTGCCTTTATGAAATTTAAAGAAGACCTCCTATTCCATATTTCCCTCCTGTCTGATTCACCCATGGCACAACCCCCCTGCAGTCTCATGGCTCAGAAGACAGGCTGAATTTTAGCTGATGTTGTTCTTGAGTCAGGGTTGGTAATGAGTTTTGCTGTATGCTGTCTCCTGAACTTGTAAATTGGCAAGCTGCCCTCTAGATTTGGATTGATAGCAGAGGTGTGAGAATGTGGTGTGCTGGCTGGGAGCTTTTCATGGAAAATCCTGCTCTCCAGGTAAAAAGAAACAACAACAAACCAAAAGCCTGCTCAAAAGTCATCGTAAAAGGACCCTTTGATGAAACTAAGTTAATGTAAAACAATGGAGCTTTGTTGATGATGTCAAGAAAACTATCCCAGTTCAGAGTGGGACAGGATCTGGCTTGTCATTTTGGAAGCCTGTAGTGGTGACAGTGCCCTAAGTTGGTACCTGACTGGTGACCACTGTCATGGTTTAGCCCCAGTGGGAAGCTCAGCTCCATGCAGCTGCTCACATCCCCTGTGTGGGATGGGAGAGAGAGCTGGAAGAGTAAAAGTGAGGAAACTCATGTGTTGAGATTAAAACAGTTTAATAGGCAAAGGATAAGAGCCATGAACACAAGCAAAGCAAAACAAGGAATTAATTCACCACATCCCATGGGCAGGCAGGTGTTCAGCCACCCCCAGGAGAGCAGGGCTCCATCATGTGTGATGGGAACTGGGAAAGGCAAACACCTTCACGCCAAACATCTCCCCTTCCTTCCTCTTCCCCCAGCTTTGTATGCTGAGCATGACTCCATATGGTATGGAATGTCCCTCTGGTCACTTGGGGTCAGCTGTCCTGACTGTCCCCTCCCAAGTGCTCATGCACCCCCAGCCTCCTTGCTGTTGGGGTGGTAGAGAAAGCAGAAAAGGCCTTGACTTAGTGTAAGCAGTGCTTGGCAACAACTAAAACATCAGTTAGCAACATTATTCTGGTATTAAATCCAAACCACAGCACTATACCAGCTACGTGGGAGAAAATTGACTCCATCCCAGCTAGAAGATAGAGTGTCCTGAAACCAGGACATCACCGAGGTACCTGGATCCCAGGGAACACGCTTAAGGGATGATATCAGAGCTTTTGCATTAGGACACAACTGAGTTCTCCCTGTGTTTCTTCTACAAAAGAAGCCTTGTTTCTGGAATGGGATGGAGAATGAGCTGACAGGCAGTTTAGGATGGGGTAAGGCCCTTCCTCAAAAGGAAGGTATGGAATTTGTACATGGTCCTTTCCCTAGGATGACAGTAGGCTCAGTTACACTGCACACAGCTGTGCATGGAGCTGTGTTATGTGCATCGTTGAGATCAAGTCAAATGTGGTTCTATTTCTTCAAAAAGTGTACCTCCCATTTTAAAAGGTCTTTTTTGACATTTAGTTACAGCCATGTATGCAATTGCACGTATGCATATGTGTTTGCACATACAATCACTCTAATTCTGAGCACAGCTATTTCCTATCTGTTGTGATCTGACTACAGCAAAAATTAAAATAAAGATTAGATTAGTTACCATGGTAACAGCTACCCCTACTTCATATGACGCACAGATTCTGTGAAGCAAAGGAGCACATATCAATTTGTGCTCTTAATTTTTGGGACACTTGGGGCTCAGCTCTCCCTAGGAGGTCCTCTGATGACAGCAAGTGATATCTTCCCATTCCCAGCAGGCTTATCCTCTTTGACGTGCATAAAAGCTTCAGAGATGCTGACACTGTCTCTTGGTAGAAACAATCTCATTTTCTTTTCAATTTATTTCTTAAAACAACAACAACAAAAAGAGCAGGAAGATGAGGAAAAAAGTCTGGCCTAGGGGATAGTGAGGCTGTGAGAGGTGTATTTGCTCCCTTGGGAAAGGAAAGAGCCAGGATCTCACAGGGCATCAGTGAGGAGGCTGAGTGAGTTCTGTGGCTAATAAGTAATTGCTAATGAGGGGGAGAATTGTCACATAACATCAACGGGCATGAATTAGCAAAGTGTGCAAAAGAGGGGAACTGTCAGATGTGCTGGGTGCTCGGTTCACTTGTTCTCATGGCTGCACATCAAGGTTTTAAACGTTTCTGCTTTGTATTGAAGAAATATAAACAGCCTTGAGTGATGCAGCCAGACTAATGATGTCTCGTGGTGCAAGATGTCACTTGTTGCATCTCCCAGCCATGGGACATTTGAAGGTGTAGGATGAGATGAATTGTTGGGTCTGCAGGAGAAGAGCACATGAGGAGATAACACACTTGGCTGCAGTCAGTGATTGCTGCTGTGTGTCTGCACACTCCACAGGGATAATGGGTCTTTTTGGTTCTTGCCCATCGGGCACATATTCACGTTGTCTTTCAATCTGCATCCTTGGTCCTTCCTCAGAATTTATTCTAGGGCTGTCACCAGTTCCAAAGTTGCATCTTGTAGTGCAAAGGGCACAGCTGTGAGGCTGCTGGTAATGGAAAGGTGAGAAAGGAAGGTCTGGGGGGTGCATCTGCCTGCGCTCTTTCCACATTTCCTATCCATTGTTCCCTGCCATTTTTGTCTCTGTCACTCAAACAAATATATTTTAAGCCTCCATGTCCAGAAAAAGCTGCTACCCTTGGAGACATTTGGTATCTTGTTCAGTCACAGATTGAACAGCCCACCAACCTAAAAACCCACAGACCTTGGCAGGGTGTTTTGAAAAGGGGGAGTGGAAAATAATTTAATAACTCTTCAGCTCTCTGTAGCTGTCTTGCTCATAAAAATCAATCCCTGTTGATCTGTCTAGCACTGTGTGAACCTGCCTGATAGCACACCTCAGCCCTCTCAGCTGGAAGCCCAGCTCAGGGTTTTGTGCAGCCTTTTCCAGGAATGCACACTGTGGCATCTGCTTGTCCACTTCAGAGTGTGGGAAACATCTTGGGGCTTCTCAGCAGCACTGTCAGGACTGGATCTAACAAGGCTATTTCTAAAGCTGGGATGGGGAACCAGAGGCTCTTGTGAAATGTCAAATCTTCCATTGTCCTGGCTTTCCCTTGAAAAACATTTAGGAAGAACTTCCTTTGGAGCAGTGACATAAGCATGCTGAAAAAGGACAAAACGTCCCAGCTCACACCAGAGAGGCAGCATTACAGATCGAGGTGTCCATGCTGTCACAGCTGTAAGAACAGAATATATTATGAGTGCTAATTATATTAATTAAAATTGTGCTGCTGTTTGTGGGAACATTTCCAGAGAGGAATGCAGATTTTCCCCATTGTTTTATTTCCAGACAGAAGCTGGAGGCCTGATAGGGGCCGAGTCTGTTACAGCACAAGAACGTATGTGCTGTGATTTCTGAAATGTAATAAAATGCCCAAAGTATTTTTAAAATGCAGTCACTGAAAGCAGTATGCCTTCTTTTGGATTGATTCCCTAGAGATTTTGAGGCATGAAGCACGCTTGCTTTCCCCAGCACGCTTAACTTGAGCTGTGCACACAGATGCCTGTCCTGGGAGCTGCTTTGCCCCTCAGTTTACCTCCAGTTTCACGGAAGGAAACACGATAATCAATCTTCCTCTGCCTCCTTGTTTTATTTGGGACATCCTCTCTTCAGCATCTTAGCCACAGTGTTTTTACATAGCCTAGCACAATGGGACTGTCCCTTTTTCCCTCTAGCAAAGCAATGTCAGCACTACAGAGATGCTCCTGTGCATGGGCTGGGATGAGCTGTGCTGTTTACTGACCGTGCAGATTCTCCTCCTGCCAGCCCCTCCAGCCCAGCTCAGACCCCAGGAGCGTTTCATGGCGATCAGTGCTGTAGGATTCACGAAGCTGTCCCCTCTGTTTGTTCCCTTTCCCTCCTTCCCGGTCACCAGGGCCCCAGTGCTGGAGCTGAAGCTCTGCGAGGGCCAAGGTCCTTCACTGTGCAGCGCTCTCGCCGTGGGGAGGAGAGCAGCTCCAGCTGGAGGGATGGGCTGTATCCAGACACAAGGGCTCTGTTTCTGGGCTGGTGAGGACTCTGGCAGCAATGCAGAGCCCTGGGTGTCTCCTTACGGGGGCTGCAGAGAGAAAGCATTGTCTGTTCTGCTCTCAGCTTGTCACCAGCGTGGGCACTGCAGGGTACCTGTGCTCCAGCTCCTGGCTCCTCCTGGTGCACTCACCTCGGCTGTCTCAGCGCTGAGCATCTGCAGAGCAGCCTCAGACCTGGCCAAGACCATCTCGTTTGCTACCTGGATTCACTCAGCAGTAGCCAAGTCTTTCTCTTGCCCTTTCTTCAGCAGGAGCATCTCTCCCTCTCTGCCTAGCAGCCTGTTTTCTTAGAAGCTTATAAGAGCACAACCTCTCTCCCAGACTGGCTTAGAGAACATTGTCTTTTTCTGCTCTGAGCATCTGGACAGTTAATGCTAAAGGTGAAACAAGTGGAGGGGCCAGATCTAGTAAAACCTGAAAAAAACACAACATCTCGCTTTAATTAAATGTCATTTGTAAAACTGGCAAAAGCTGGTGCAGGAAGGAAGATGTGCAGGTCAGCAGTGCTTGTGTTTGCCTGCTCTCTTCAGCACTTGGCCTTGTACTGGCGTTCTCTCTTTGTCTCACCAGAAGTAAAAAACCTCTTCAGCTCCCTCCCAGCTTCTGACTTCAGGAAGAAGAGTAGAAATAGATTTTGGGACTGGAAAAAGGGCTTTGTGAAGACTTTCCTGCTGCCCCAAGGTAAGCTTGGTGCATTGTTAGGATCAGCACATGTACTTTTCTACATTAGCAGCTGCAATAATGGTTATGTGTCTTTACAAGCTGCAGATTCAGATTGATCAGTTGGTATACAGTTTGCTACAGAGAGAGAAAATGAGGACAAAGATGTTATCAGTATGATCTGGGTGAGGGAGAATAGCTGGGAAAAGAGCAGTTTTAGTCCTCAGCCCTACTGCAACCTGCTGAGCAGCTCCAACAAAAGCCATTTCATTTCAGCATGCAGAACAGGGCCAGGGGATTTCTTCTGTGGCACATCTGAGCTGCCTGTCAGCACCTCCTGTAGGGACTGGATCCTGCCCTGAGGAGCAGACACAGCTGCACTGAGCACCCCAGGAATCTTTGCAAGGCCTGAGTGTGGGACTCAGACCTGGCCTTGCTCATCAGAAGCAAGAGAGAAGATAGCAAGATGTTTATGATATTCTACTTGCTCTCCTCACTGCTGCAACCCCTGCTGCTTCCACCCCCCCAGCAGCTCTGGCTTAGCAGTGTCTAAAAGATTTAGTGCAGCCACACTTGCTATTGCTCTCCCTAATCTTCCCCATTCCCAAGGACATCCAGCTCTCTCTTTGTTTTGCTGCTATTTGGTGTACCAAAGATTTGAGCCCTTCCACCTTTCAGCTTGATGCCTTTCTGAGCAAATGTAATCTAATGCTTACAGCAGCTTTGCTGAGGCACAATGTGTTGTCCTCCCAGTACAAGCTGTCTCTGTTGGCTCAAAACTGCAATAACAATTATCTTTAATAATCTTTCTTGTTCAGCTTGTATAATGGAGCTTAACTAAAGAAGATGAACTTGAGAATTTTCCTAGCCCATGTCTGATATGATCCCAGGCTGGCTTCTATTTCCTAGCCCTTTGTAATAATTAGTTGGTGGTGAAACCTGAGTGGAAGTTGTCTGGGCTCAGAGAGCTGATGTTTGCTTCCTATGACATATGAAAATAGGAGCACAGTGGGTAAAAAAACCAGGTCACTCTGCTCTCACAAGACTTACAGAGACAAACAGCAGCTCATCTTCATCCTGAAATAATCCCTTGCAAAGTTAGAGCTTTACAGGTGGGATGTGCCAGCTGCAGGCTTGGCAGGAGTTCCTGCCTCCTGTATCAGTGACCAAACAGTTCAGCTCAGCAGGTGAGGAGTACCTGTCTCCATCTTCTGCTTTCCAGTGGCAGATCTTCACCAAAACCAGCCACAAAGTGTTCCTGTGCCCCAGGCAGCCTGGCTCTGCTCTCACCATAGGCCCAGGATGGTGTAATGCATGCATGAAGCAGGGGCAGGAGAGAAGTGTAGGGTTCAGAGATGTAATGGAGTGGTGTTTGCACCATTAATTAGTGGTTTGTTTGAAGCTTCTTTTGGTTTTACTTAGACCCATGATTAAAATGCACACAAAGAAAATGAATTTTTTGTGTTTGGGCTTGGTTATTTATTAAATTTTATTTAAATTACAGAAAGTTTAGCAAAACTTCTAGCCACCAGGTAGAAGCGAGCAAAATTGAGATGAATCCAGTTAGCTACAAGGTCTCTTAAAGTCAAACAGTCCAATAGAGAATTAACACTCCTATTATTTATATTTTTGACTTAATAACTAAAATTCCGTGACTCTTAGTGCAGGACTAACTGTTTAATTAGAAATTATTACTTGAAATTATGAAGAAGGAAGATTATTGAAAAGAGACATTACTTAGAATCCTCCATTTTGTTCCATACTTATTACTATATTATAAAAACTTAAAATTTATAACTTTTCACTATGTGAAATCACACACTTCTATTTAACTACACACCTGTGACTTTAACTTTGGAAGTCTTCTCCAAGGCCTCAGGTCAAAAGCAGTGTTTTCCAGGGGATCAGTGCCAGAAAGCACAGAAAGCTCCAAAAAACCCAGTTTTCTGGGATCCAGCACAGGGAGGCTGTGGGTGGGGAAGAGAGGAGGGAATCACGCTGGTACCAAAGGGTGATGGAGCCCCTGAGAGCTCAGCTCTGGCAGGATGGGCTGGGCTGGGTGGTGTTCTGGGGTGAATGGTCCTGTAATGCCAGAACTGTGTCCCCCATCCTCACACCTACAGCCAAAGGGGTTGCTCTGGGTGGGGCTGATGGGGACTGCTGGCCACAGAACTGACTTGTGTCACTGAAAATCTGGGAGAAAGAGGAGACAAACAGCATTTCTCACACATCTGCAGAGTGCAGGCTCTGGGGATTGCACCTGGGCTATGGGAACATTACAGGATCCTGATTTATAAAGAGCTTGCAGGCTGACCACAGGCTGCCTTTACTCCTTTGCTTCCTGTGGGTTCACCTGTGGGTGAGCTGAGCTGTGCTGTCTGACAGAAATTGCTTGTGACACTGTTTATGTCTTTGTCTGGACCTAGGAGACCTGAGTGAGTGCCCACACAGCAGGGCTGGGGATGGGAATGTGGGGGTGGGAGCCTGCAGTGCTGGAGACATGGAACTGCACTCCAACAAGCATGAAAAATAGCTGAAAAAGAATGGCTTTAGGAGGGTCTAAAACACAGTGGTGCTGCCCAGCCAGGGGAATTTTACAGAAAGCAAAAGCAAAAAGCAAAAAAAAAAGGTAAAGTGCGAGCTTGGGCTCATTTGGAAGCTGGCCTGAAGTCAATGTGTGTCCTTCATGTCCCAGTGAATTGCCCTCAGGCCCTGGATGTCTAACCTGAAACATTCACCGGGTGTCCAGGGGCACTCAGCAGGGAAAATAAAGCTTCAGCAGGTGTCAGAGCTGATACCTTGTTGTGGATTCCTTTCCCAAACAAACCAATGGCTGTTCAGGTCCCAGTCATGCTGATTTCCTCCCATCAAAAAACATCTAAGCAGGCAAATAGATATTGTTATTTATGTTGGGGGATTGCAGCTCTCCTTGGGAGTATAAAGCAAGCTTAAAAATCCAATTTTTCTTCAGGATAGAAGAGTTCAGTTTGGAGTCATGTTTTTGTGTTTTGATATCTGTTTGGGATGTCTGTGGGTTTTACACTGACTGTGGTTTCCTTTAGGAGCTGCTGAAGCCTTTTAGGGGTTGATGCTTCTGTGGGATCTCTGTAGCCATCTCCAGGCTCCAAGGTCTCTGCTGGGATCTCTGCCCTGTTTAATCCACATTCCAGCAGGCTGTGGCACCTGGTGGGCAGTCTGGGAGGAAAGCAGGCATCCAGTCTCTGCAAAAATATCAGCTGAGATTAATGAGATCTAAGATATTTTGCTGGTTTTCTTGGTGCAACAAGAGTTTGACAGGCTTCTGATGAGCTCTGCCTGGTTCTGCTCCTCACATCTCCACCCAAGGAACCCTGGTATCCAGTGCTGCACTGCAAATGCAGAGCAGAGAGTCAGCTTCTTACCCTGAAAAATTGGGACTTTCTGGTGTGGGTTGGGCCTTCTGGGCTCCAGGTGAGTCCCCTGTGTGATCTGTGTCCCTGCATTGCTCCTGTCATGTTTTATCTTTGGTCTGTGTACTGTCCTGCCCACATTGTGATTTTTAATGCTGCTGTTAGCAGCAGGAAGCAGGGCACAGGTTATGTTCAGCATTTTCTCAGTGAAACCAGCAGCTTTCCTGGCTGTCCCCCAGTCTAGCTGTTGATATGTTTCTCTCTGCTCCAGGCTAGAAGCAGCACCTGCATAACAGTCAGCTCTGAGATGATACTGGGCAGCCTGCTTAATAAATTATAGGTTGAGCAAATTAAAAGCAAATGGAAAAGGAATGATAACAAGCAGAAGGGGTGGTTGCTGGCAATTTCTCAGGGTATTTAATTCTTGGCTGATTCCTGCTATTTTTCTCCATCTTTTACACTGACTTCCTTCCTTCACTCTGCTGCAGAGGGATCTCTGGATGCCTGCTGGGGCTGGATGCAGCTGTGCACAGTGAGGTGGAGGCTCAGAGCATCACCTCTGCCTTGTCCCATCCCCACCTCACCTGGCTGCTCACTGATTGCCACAGACCTGTGCTGGGTCTGAAATGAGAGCTCTGAAATGCCTGGGCAGAGGCACATGCCTGTTGCTGGCAGGGTATGAATAGGTCTTAATTATTTTTTGACCAGGTTTCCCACAGAACTGAGGCTCACATGGTGCAGTTCTTGTGTCTTTGTGTGTCTCCCTGCTTTGCTTTTGTTTCTCTCTCTGCTCCTCTCTGCTCTGTGCTGAGTGTGCCCTGCTCTTGCCCTTCCTTGTCCTGCCTCCTGCTCCCACAAGCACTGGGGTTATGGCTGGGAAGGATCAAATAAAATACTCATTTGACTTCTGCTCTGGCAGGTGAAAAATCCACATCAAAACCTGAATCAATGTGTGGGACTATTCTGTCTGCCTTGGAGGAACCAGCAATCAACCCAAATGCTCTGGTACCTTACTGGCATAGTGCTAAATCCCACAGAGATTCCTGCCACCCCAAAAGGGGCTTTTCTCCCCCTATTTTTCTCCTCCTGCCTGGAGAGCAGAGAGAGCTTCCAGCCCACCCAAGAGCATCTCTGCTGGAAATGAGCCTCAGTACTGAGGATATAAAACTTGTCAGCAAACCCATAAATTCCCATGTAATGTTTCCTATGAATTCTCCTGGATTATACTGCAAGTTTTATTAATGCTTTCTAACAAACCCACCACTCGTGGTATGAGAAGTCAGTCATACTCTGTCTGGGAAAGTGTGTTGTGTTTAATTTTTTAAAAATTTAATTTCTCCTGCAGTCAATCCTTCTGCTCCCCACACAAACACTTCTGCCACTAAATGGCATCAGAATCAGCTTTATGTTGTCTATAAAACCAGGTCATTGTCAGTTCAGTCCCTCTGCAGCTGTTTTTATTCCCCTGGTCATTCAGATTGCTGCAGACTTGGAGCAAGATGTAGAGCAGCAGAGTTTATGGCTGGAGAGGTGAGCCAGGGAGATTGAGAGGCTCAAAATTTAATTAGCCATGTGTTGCAGAAGGGGTGAGCAAGGTGCAGAGAAATCGTGTCATTCCAAAGGTGCAGTGTGGGCTTCAGGGCAGGGGCAGGAAGAAAAGGGCACATCCCCTCATTCCTGAAGTCACAACAACCTTTTCTCTGTCCCTGTCTGTGCAGGAATCCCTGTTCTGTACTGTGGGGTGGTGTGGTATAATCAACAGGAGCTGAGTAAAATCTCCTGACCAGGAAAAACAACCAAAACTTTGTTGCATGATGAGCACAGGGAGGGCTCAAGTTTGCAAGTGCCTGTTGATCCCTGGGCTGCTCCAGAGCCCCTTGAGAGTTTTCCTGCTGGGAGCTCTGGCCATCAGGGCCCTGGTCCCTGGCTCCCTTGAAGAGTGGGCTGAGGCTGTACAGGAGCAGATTTGGAGCAAGCACAGTGATGAGTTAGATGAGAAAAGCATCTCTGTGTGTACACCCCCTGGATGACCTGGAAGTGATCCCTGGAGGGAGCAAACAAGTGAACTGAACTGACCCCAAAATTCCAGAAAACAGCACTCTGGCTGAGCCAAGGGCTGAACTGCTTCCTTAGTAGTGAGGATGTTGCTGTGTTATGGGGGATAAATAGTTACACCTGAAATAATGCTCATAGATTTCCAGGCATTGATCCAGCTTGGCTTGCAGGTCTCAGGCCTAGAAAATAGGCTTGAATGGTTATAAAAGGTATAAATTACTTTAAATTAATCATTGATTTAATCTGCCTCTCCAGAACCTGGGATCACCATGCTATTGAATCAGGAATAAGCTGCAGTTGCATAAAGAACTATTTGAAAAATGCACATACTCAGTACTCTGGCTTTCTGCTCTTTCTATGAAGCACACACCATTTCCCACTGAGATGAGTGAGTGTTGCACAAGCCCCAGCAGCGAGCAGAAAATCTCACAGGGAAGTGCCAGTGCATTTTCAATCCACCCAGCACCAAATTGCACACATTTGAACACGAAGGGGAACCAGCAGAAGATTCCTCCTGGGTGAATTAGGGATGGGGAGAGCATTTGCCTCCAATTTTATAAAATGGGGTTAAATATGACAAACACCCAGGTGAGCCAGTGATCCTTCTGTGCCTGGGGATGCCCTGAACATCCTTGTGGGTGATATGGTGGTAAAAGCCTAGTAACAGATGTGGGGCCCTTGGTAAGGTGAGGCTTGTCAGGAGGTTGGAGGCCTTGGAGAAGATGCTGGAGACTGTCTGATGAGCTTCTTCCCTGCCAAAGCAGTGCTGACTACTCTTGTGGGCAGCCTGGGAGCTGGAGGAGCAGATGGGGAAGGCTGGGGACACACACAAGAAGTCCCCTCAATAATTCCATTGGAGCAAAGAAGACAGCAAGGTGATGGCTAGGCTAGAAAACTTGCTAAGGGAGCAGAAAGAAGCAATAAGGGAAATGCTTAATAATTTACAGACTTTAGTAAAGATGTGGCGAGTCACTGAGCTACTGCACTTAATGAGGTGGCAGTGGTGGGCAGGCTCCTTTCAGCACTCCCTGGGAACGCTCCAGGCCTCTGCTGTGGTTGCAGAGGGAAGCACAGCAGCTGGAAGCTCTCCCCGAGGTACCTCAGGAGGTGCCCCTTGTTAGCTGAGCCCCCAGAGCCACCCCTGTGTGCCCCCAGCCTGTGCCATGCACAGGGAAAGGGTGCATGCTGCTGCTAACACAGCTCAGCCCCTCATTGGAAAGGGATGGGAGCGTGCAGTCAGACCCTGAGAAGGGATGAGAGAACCAAATCTGCATGGAAACCAATAGCAGCCATTAAGAAGGGGGTTTCTTTGGCAGAGAAAAACTCTGCTGGCTGGGCAGGGGCCGCAGGTCAGAACTGCAAATGAACACAAGCAGAAGCTCAGATCCCCATCCCTGTCTCTGAGGAGGCAGGGAACATTCAGTCCTCATCTTACCACAAAGCCAGAGGAATGCTTCCATTCCCCCTGTCCTCTTTTAGAGCAATGAATGATCAATTAAAGAGAACGTGAAAGATGGAGGGGAACCTTGTGTTCAGAGGAGACTTTCACTCATTCTGTATAGTCACAGAAACAGTCTTCAGTGTCTTTCCATCAGTTGGGTTTATTAATTTTTCTTTCTCTTCCTTAATCATGTTTGCAGCATCTCCGGCTTTTCAGAAAATGGCTGGTGACTTCATCCTGTGTCCAAACACGTTGCAGTATTTTTAGGGCAATCTCTCACTTGCTGGGCATGGTTGCAGTTCCACCCTGGCTTCATTAGGTCTTGCAGATCTTTCCTCAGCAGTTTGCTTTAGCACCTCCCTCAGTCAAACCAGTGCTGGCCAGGCTTTCCCTCCCAGCCCCAGTTTCTTACCCTCAGCCTGAGCTGCTGTTCTTTTTTTATTGCTCAGTTTGATCTTCAAGATGTTGGATACATGGACTACTTTTTTTCCAGTTTGCTTAAAATGGTGGTGAATAATTCTAGGCACCACTTCTACTGCCCAAGGAATAGATAAACAGTGACTCCTCACACAGACAGGTTAAGTGTCCTTACTCTCTTTTTACAAATTATTTAGTGTGAAAAAGTGTGAAACCCTTTATCTTCTGCAGGCCTTAGGGAGTGCTCAGCTGGTGTTTGCCAGTCCCTTTGGCAGTAGGATGGGGTGGGATGTTCACAGCATCTTCACAGTTGTGCTGTGTCTCTTGATGATGCACAAACTCTGGGAAGCCTCTGCCCCTCAGTTTCTTCCTGTGCCAAATGTGTCTATCACCATTTCCCTGTGCTCTTCGAGACAGAAATCCCTTGCATCCGTGTGTTTATGTAGCACTTGGCACATAAACACACATTTGGTCCTTGAGCTCTGTGGAAGGGCTGAAATGTCAGTGTTACAAAAAGCAGACTGAAAGGTGATGAGGGAAGGGCATTGTGGCTGTGACCACATCTGTGCTGCTGGAAAAGTGCTCTTGGTAAACCAACATCTGCTTGCAGCAGCACTTTATGATTTCTCAGCTCTACACGTCTTGCTAAAGTGTATGTCAGATTTAATCAGAATTTCACGTTATCCTGGAAGTGATGATAGCTGAGCACCCTGTGTTTAATTCTCACCTGGTTTGAATCAGTCTGCTGGGTGAGGAGTTAGCAGGGTCTCACTGATGCTCAAGGCAGCTTTTCCCTGTCTGTGTGTGGGATGAGAGAGGGAAATAGTGCAATTTCAGTGACTTACAAAATTAAATAGCACTAACCAGTGTCTCCAGAAAGGTGTCTCTGGCTGGCTCCTGTCCTGCCCCATCAGTTATTCACTCAGCTGTAGCAGGTGAGCAGCACTTCCTTGTATCTGCTGCCAGAGTTACAGGCTGGTGGTGCTCATCCAGATCCCTCTGCTCCAAACCCACCAGCACAACACCTCCTGACAAGTCTGTGAAATGGTGTCACAGGAGACAGGTACATCTCCCAGCTCACTGGTTTATAGGTCCCATCACTCAGTAAGTGCTGTGGTGTGGTGAAACAGGAGCCTCTGCTGCCTGCCTGTTGTTTAAAAGAAGAGGTGACTGTTCTTTTCTGGAGCCAGAACTTGTTTGATTTAGGGTACCTCACCTCTCTCTTTGGCTACTGTAGATAAAACTCTGCAAGAGTTATGGGATCGATGCTGCTTTCTGCTGAGGATCTGATGCCAAAGCCTGCTGAGGTAATCATGTATGAGCTGCCATAGTTTTCATGGCACATGATTATTATGGGATTGCTTTTCCTTCTCTGGATGCTCTTGAAGGCATTATCTGCATGTCTACCACACGCTGGGAATCTCAATCCTGTGGGAAGCAGCTGCTCCCTACAGACCAGTGGGGGGTTATGGGGACTTGAGGGGGCTGTGCTTCCCTGTCTGCTACAGACAAACACAGGACTTCTGCTCTGTGGTGTCTGAGGCCTGAATCCCTCCTGGCAGCAGGTACTTGGAGGGAGAGGAGAAGCTGCTCGCTGTGTCTGCTGATGAGGGCGATGTAGGAACTGAGAGGCAGAAAGATTAGGGGTATTAGGAGAGAGGCTTTATGGCAGAGCTAATGAATTGGAGTCAAGTGCCTTAAACAGATGCTTCCCTGGGCTCTGTGTAAAATAAAACTTGTGCAGGCACAGTGGTGCTAGGCAGGGTTTGATGTGATGACCTTATAGCCACTTCACTGAAGGGTGTGATTAATGACCTGTGCTTTGTCATGGTATAACTTGATACCCCACACTGAGGTGGCAGACATCTGCTGTCTGCCAGAGGGTAAATATTCACAGGACAGCATCCTACAGATCTGGTTCACAGCCTGCTGAAGTCACTGCAACCACTTCCATGAAGTTCTGTGGGATCTGGATAAGCACCAGAAGGATCCAAACAGTCTGGTTCTTTATGCACCCAGCAGCTGATGAGAGAAGATACTCACTGAACAGCTTTTCAGACCTTCACATAAGGACTTCTAATTCTGATCTTTAATTTTCACTTAATTCTTGCCTATTTTGCTGTGCTGAAGAATTAAGGACTCACCTTGAGAAGTGTTCTACTGTTATACTGCAGATCAAGCCATGGGGGGCCCAAGAGTTTTTGCAAGCCACAAAACCTTAGAGATCACACCTGTGTCCAAGCTGTGAGATATTTTGAAGGGACTCTATCACCCTGACATTGCTTTTCTGCCTGTATTTCCAGGTCCTAACGCCCTTGTAGACTGTGGGCTGCCTTGTAAAGCCTCAGCCCTTGGGTGAAGACTGCTGGATGAGAAACAAAAATGTCAGCGCCCTAAGCAGTGACAGACTGATCAAGGACATGTCTCCTCTTCAGACAGAAACACCATCTGTTCATGATGTTGAGTCTGACATCCCTCCAAGCGAGATTTTCCAGGAATCCAAACTGGCAAGTGTAATGTGATTTGTGCTGCTGGTAATTAGTATCTCTTGTGATCTGGCATGCTACAAGTTGATCATCAGGTGGATATAACAGGCACAGTTCAGTTTCTTTTTGTTGGCTCAGAAAGCAGCAGCAGATCTGTTCCAAAGGGGGTTTGGTCTCCACGCCCAGGGACAAACTGAATATGGAAAGTGATAATCCCTCATTTTACTCATGGTATCTCAGTCTGCTTCCACTGGGAAATCGATTCTGTTGGTCTAAATAACCATGGGGCTGCTTTTCCTCATGGGGATGAGAGAAATGAACATATTTGCATCTGAAGCACCTGAGAGCACATTGCAGTCAGGCTCTGATGTTGTCCTTGGCTCAATGGGCAGCAGTGCCTTGCTCAAAGGGGTGCTGGAGTGCCTGGATGGACAGGAAAACTGTGGGCAGGACAGTGGATCCCTGGGTGGATTTGGAACCCAAGTGGATGATGGACTCATGTGGTCCATCATCCACAGTCAGAAACTGGCCTAGCTGGCTGGCCTTTCTCTGTGTGTAGAGCTCAGCCCCAAGAATGGTTATGGCCTTCTCTCAGATCCCATCATCTTTGTTTTTGTTCATTATCAAAATTCCAGTTGTAGTTTGTGATGCCACCTGAACCCCGTCCTCAGGAATGTCTTCAAATTCACCTAAGGCATACTCCCAATAGCAGAGCATAAATCCTCCTGGAAGGACAGTTCCTTGCTCATGTCATGCCTCAGGTTTGGGTACACTGTTCCCATGTACAGCAGTGGTTCTTGTGCTGATGCCCAAATTCAGATCAGATGTATTGGTGTATTCTTCCCAGAGAAAAAGGGAAAAATAAGGAAAACTATTATAATATGCAATATGTAACATCCAGTGTATAATCTCTGAGATGTGAAGCACACTCTGATTTGAGTTTATGAGGAACAAACAGTCCTTCAACTAAAATCTCTACTAGCCCTTCTTTTAAAGAAGAAGATGTAACGCTGAAGTGCCTGATGAACAGCATTTGAAATGTTGAAGTAGAGCTATTGATGGGCACACTGTGTGGTTTTGTCTCTTCAGATGAACTGCACTTTGGTGTGATTTGGCCAGCAGAGAGAGCCATGATGTGACAGAGGAGGATGAACTGGGTGTTTGCCTCCTGGGTGAATAAAACCACGTAACTTCAGGCCTTCTCTTCCAGTGATGCTTCTTGCTAATTAGACTGTCAGTGGGAACCTTTGAGAGAAGGTTCCAGAATAGACCAAATCCTCCCTGCAGGGTAATTAAAAATATTGGCCCCGGCTGATAACTGACCCACTGATTTCCTCCTGTTTGAGAAAGCTTTATGAAAAATTACTGAGCTGTTTGTGTAATAGGACAGCCACTTGCACAGATGTTTCCTGTCCACTAACTTTTCAGTGTTGTGAGAAGATATCATTGGAAGGGGAAACTTAATTGAAATTCTGGAAGTCTGTTTAGTTCATTTGTTTATTTGTTTGTTTGTGTGATGGAAAATAAACTATCTCCAGATGATTTTAAATCCCATAACACACCACACTAGTGTTCTGGTAGACCAGCAGATCAGAGGGTAGAGGCAAAGCTTTAGTGATGCTGGATGTCAGGCTGGTGGTACCTATTGTTGTGCCTCAACAGCTGTCAGTATCACAGATTAGGAGTGGCAAACCTAGAGCAAGCTCTCCTCCCCAGGTCATTCCCAGTGATAACATCGTGTGCCTGGAGCTGCAGCTGCTCTGTTGTGTTTCACAGGTCCAGCTGTGTCTGTGTTCTGGGTCTGAGCACATTAATACTGGTGTTGTCCACAGTAGAGTCCTGTGGTTTTAATTACACAATGTACAAGGAGGTGTGCCCTTCGTGGGTTTAAATCTTCTGCATAGTAATTTCACAGCTGCCTCTAGGAATGACAAATACTGATTTTTTTTTTGCCTCCTTTTTGATGCTATAGACACATAAACATTGCAGAAATTGGCCTTTGTCTCTTCTGAATTTCCAGAGGCAGCATAGAGCACAGAACCATGGATCTGTGAGGATCCTAACATAGGCAAACTTTCACACAGATATGGTGGCATTTAGAGTTGGTTTGGAGCACCAGCAGGTTCAACCTGGCATTTCCTTCCCTCAAGAGGCAATTAAACAGTAAACTCACAGAGAGGTGCCAGATCTGGAGACCTCATGGAGATCTGCAGGGGGAGGTTTCTGCAGTGACCTTTGTCTAATGATCTAATTAAGGGCCATAAACTCCCCAACAGTGTGTCTGTGACGGGCATGGTTCAGCAGGCAGCAGCACGGGCTGTGCAGTTTGCTCCTCCTGTGCTGAGGGATCAGCACAACACTGCTGCCCTGCTGCTGCTCTCATGGATGCTGCTCCTGTGCTTTCCCCCGAGTACCAGTCCCAACCTTTGAAACCTCTGTGGAACATTCTCACCCTTCCCACCTTTTTTCAGTCATTCTCACGTGGAGGAAAACCCCTCTAGAAGCAGTGTGATGTCTAAGGGCTTTATTGTGGCACTCCCCATGCTGACCTGCTTCAGGGCAGGATGTGGTGGCACTAAAGCCCAGCCTTGGTGGGTGCAAGAGTGCCTGAGACAGATTTCTTAGGGCTGAAACCAGAGTCAGGAACTGGCAGTGGGAAAAGACAAGCAGGCAATGTTTCCTCATATTCAGAAATTTCTGACTTCAGCTAATTTCTGAATTCAGCAGAACCTGGGAACAAACAGTTTCTCCCAGAGGAATATTATTTCTAGTCAGCACAGGGTTGGGATCTTTCCTCTAAAGAAGGCAGAGCTTCAGAGTTCCTGGCAAGTTTGAAGCTAGAAACCATCAGTCTGGCAGAAACCCCTTGGCAAATCATGAATGCTCATGAGCTATCAAAGCTCTGCAAGGAAATGAATCTGCTCTGATTTATACCAGTGGGAAATCTAGCCTTTAATTTTAGTTCTTGAATTAGCAGTTGTTTTAATCACATGAATGCAGTCTGCCAGTTGTCAGGGCCACATATGCGAAACACAGAATTACTGCTTCAGTGGAGCCCGAAATATGTAACATTTCAGTGTAGCCTTTTTGGGGGGTTTATGGACCATTAAGAAGCAAGTGTGATGGAGAGTCATGCAACAGCCAAAGGGAAGCAGGAGCAGCCTTCTTCATCACTGGTTTGGGCAATTAGGGAACAACTGACAGGTCATTCAGCATTAATTGGCCCCCTTGGAGCCTGAGCTTTATGAATGCTATTACACAAAGTGAGAGCAGTGGGCTCGAATCAATGACCCTGATGGTGTCTTTCCCTCTGACAGCCTCTGTTCCTACATAAGCA
Source organism: Buphagus erythrorhynchus (assembly GCA_013400855.1). Lineage (NCBI taxonomy): Eukaryota > Metazoa > Chordata > Aves > Passeriformes > Sturnidae > Buphagus > Buphagus erythrorhynchus. The sequence goes on along the minus strand of VZTT01037514.1, from coordinate 5,406 downwards.
TGGCTGATTGGACTGTTCCTGCTGGGTCTGGGGTGTTACACCGGGAGTGAGCACAGCCACTCCGGTTTTCTGCCCAGCAGCAGTCAGCAAACACTGAACACCAGTTCTGCCACACGTGGAACTGTCCCTCTCAGAGGTGCCAGGGAGAGATTTTCTCCACAAAATCTTCCATTGTACACTCTCTCATCACTTTTCTGGTAGAGTTCAGTACACTGAGCCATTTTGAACTTCATGTTACAGGTCCAGGGAATCCCTAGAGGAGATACTGCATCTCTGGAAAGGCCTGAAATGAGATTTCGCAGTTATTTCTTTCTATAAGCCCAGGCACTCAACATATCTGATCAGCACTGCTTTCCTGATACCCTTCTGCCCTCTTGCTCAAGCCATGCCAAGTGCTGTTGGCATTACTCAAGCTAAGGAGAAAACAGAGTTGTCTTCCTCAGCAGAGACTGAACTCCTTTCTGCAAAGTTTGTTTTTGCCTGAATTTCTAGTCTGACCTGTAAGGTGAAATGCAATATGGTGCTGTAGAGGATGCTGCTGTATTAAGCATCCTCAGGCTGAAGTGGTGCTTGGAAAACAGAGAGAAATGTTCATTCCTCCTCAGTGATTTCTCTTTTTGACCCTTGTTTTTCGCTGCCTCTGTTACCTTTCTCCCCTCTCTCTCTCATGAAAGCAGCAATCTGAAAGAGAGGGGAGCATGATTGATGTTCAGTGAGCTCCAGCCTGGTTCATAGAGCATTCTTCAGCAATAAATTGGAGAAGAGTCTGTGCTGCCACTGGCAGCAGCCAGGCTGGTTGCAGCAGTGTGGGCATGGAGAGCAGACGAGGACAGCTCAGTATCAGCACGTCTTTAGCTCTGGGAGAATTATCTATACTCCATCCAGTGCACAGCTCGCAGTTTGCCACATTCCCTGTGCTCACCAGCTCTGCAAACACAGATTGGCTTCTTAATAGGGGAGTTAAGATTTGGCTGTGCTTGCAACAGGGTCTAGCATGAGGGGTGGTTTTAGACCAACTATCTCCAAGTGTACCATAGATCTGATTGCTCGTTTGAAACATTGGTTTTACATCTGGGGATGGGTTTTTTAATTATTCTTAGCACCTCCCCACACTCTGGACGTTGCACCTCTGGAGGTCCTGTCTCAGCACCTCTCACTGCCAGCCAAGGCTCCCCGCACGCACCCATCCCTCCGGCATCCCCCCACCATCCAAAGGCACAGCACACGGGGCTTGTATTTTTTTATATATTTTTTTAATTCTTTAGGTGCGTTTCAAACCTTTGAGAGACCCGTGCCTCGCTGCAGCACCGGAGAGCCTGCTATCCCTTGGCATTTGGCATCGGTGTCTCCTTGTCCGCCCCGGGGCCGCGGCGGGGGCTGACCCTCGGCGGGGATGCGCTCCCGGCTTTTTCCTTTTCCCCGGGGGAAAAGGGGCTGTTCTGCTCCGGGCACCTCTGTCAACTGAAGGGGGCGGGAGCTGCAGCCTTGAAGTAGAAAAGGAAGAAGGAAAAGCGGCGGGGAGAGGGTGAGCGGTGCCGGACAGCGGTGGGCGGTGGGCTGAGCCTCCCGGGCACGGCGGGGAGGAGGAGGAGGCAGGGGAGGATGCGGCGGGGCAGGGATGCTGCGGCTGAGCACCCGTCTGCCTAAGGACAGCAGCATCGCCCTCCGAGGGGAAGGAGGAAAGTGGGGGAGAGCGGCGGAGCTCGCACAGAGCCCGCGGAGCTCTGCCGAGGACTGCCCGCCTGCCACCCCTGCAAAGTTTCCTGAGCTCGGTGAAGAGGGGAGGAGGCATGTGGGATCCTTGTCCCCGCAGCGCACAGCCGGGCTCCCAGCCCCGGTTCTGCTGGGACTAGCCATGGCTTTGTCATCCCCGACTGAAGGGTGAAGGTGAGAGCCGCCGCTCTCTCCATCGCCTTCCCTGGCTCCACGCTCCAGCCCAGGTAAGTGTCCTCCCCTTCCACCACCGGCCTCTCTCTGGCCCTGCCAGAGTTTCCCAGCAGTTTGCCATGAAAAAAAAAGTCTTGTGCTTCTCCTGGTAGCTAAATGTTGCGTGCCTGTGTGTTTGTGAGCCTGCCTGTGTGTGGGGTGGTTGTAGCTGTCTGACTGCAATTTCAGTTTGCTGATCACTGTCATTATTTTTCTGTGCCATCACACCTCTGGAAAGGAGACTCATCTGTGGTCTGTCAAATATTTTCATTGTGCTGCTGCACTGAGACGGTGTGGAAGGATGACAGCTCAATTTCTCACCACTACAACTAAGAGGGAAGCGTGCTTAGCTGTACATGCTGCTGGTGCTGCTGCTATGGCTTTAAACGATGCTTCTAAAATGCTGGCTGAATATGCCAGTATGCCCTTCGAGCTCTAGGAACACTTAGGGATATGGATGAAGTCTGTCTTTGTCCCCCTGAGAATATAGGGAGGGGTGGCAATTCCCCTGGAAGGAATCATTATAGCCTCTGGATTTCCATCATGCCAGCTTAAGTGTGCAGCTTTTATTTTTGCATAGCATTGCTTGCAGTAGTGCATTTCAAGCTGAAATGTTGTTTGGAGAAGAAACCTACACTCTAACTGATAAGAAAAGAACCTGTTACAAACAAAGAGCCCAAAGAGAACTTTCTCCACTCCTGATGAAACAGAAGTTGATCATTTTGAACAGAATAATTTGGCTGAAAAGCTGGTAATTTTTTAAAACACTAATTTCACTGTAGCGAAAGATAAAAGCTGCCAGATATCCTTAGGCAAATCAGCAATGGGAGCTGACCCACATCAGCCCAGCCTTGTGGCTAAGAAGGGGATGGAGGAGCATCAGCCTGTGCTTTAGGAGATGACAGAAGAGCAAAGATGCTTCTCTTGTACATGACAATCAGAATAAACATGGACCTTATGTTGTCATGAGGCCTTGTTAGGTAGAGGATAGCGTAAGGCATTCTGTGGCTTTGGTTTCTTTTTTGCTTTATCCTCCACTGCTCTGTTGGCTTTCTCATCCCCATGTCATCTGGTTGTCTAACAGGCATCCCTTGTGTATAATCCCTGATGTTTCATAGGGAGATCAAGACAAAAGCAACCACTGATCCACTTTCTAAGTGTTCCCAGTCCAAACATTTCTACATGCTGTTAGTTACCCTGAGGTGGTATGTGCAGATCACGTTCTAGCCCTGCAATCATGCTTGACTTCCAAGATCTTCTGCCCCCAAGCTGATGGGAGAGGTTCTGGGCAGGAATCTCCAGTGAGTCCATTGCTTCCTGCTGGGAAAGGGCCATTACCCTATGTAGGTGCTCCAAGCAAAGAGGATTGGAAAGAAGTTTTGCCTTGGACATAGCATGGCCAGAACGCTTCTGGTGCAGCTGCAGAGAGGGTCTGACAAGCTTAAGCCCCTGTGCTCAGGGATCTGTAATGATGAGCAAAAATTGCCAGGCAGAGAAAAAGAGCTATGAGGGACCATTCTGGGTGACATCACTGCAGCCTTGAAAGCAGCCAGAAGCCAGCAGGGTCTCTTTGGAGTGGCTACAGGTGCCCACTGACAGATGGGATGGGCAACAGGTTGAAGTTCCTCTTAAAAATCTCAGTGGCAGCCAGACCTCTGGTGATGCCTTGCCTAAGAGCAGCTGGAATGTTTAGTGTCCTGCTGGAGCCCAGCTGCCTGGCTCTTCCAGGAGGGAGAATTCCTTCAGACTGAAAGCAGGTGAGTGCTGAGAAGCCAGGAGGAAGAAAGCTGATAGAGTGAATCTGTGATGTTTTTTAACCATGAGAAGCCACGCTTTTGAGCCACAAGAATGCCCTGGGGACATTTTGCAGTGGGAGAATGTTGGGCAAACCAAGGGGAAGAGCCACCCTGGCTGCAGCCTCTGTGTGGTAGAGGTTGGACTGGCACCTGCAGGAGCTGGTCTGCAAACACTGGTGCATGTGTGTCTTTAACCAGAGGCTATCTTGCTGCTGGTTCAGGGCTGGTGAAGGAGGCAGAATCAGGGCTCCAGCTCCCACCAGCATGCCAGGGTTCCCAGGCAGAACAAAAGGACACTGCTAGGGAAACATGCATATGTTAGCCTGGCTGATGGAGAAAATGCCCTTTCTCTCTCACATGCTCTCAGTATCCTGAAAAATCTTTGCCTGCTGAGATACCCCTCCCCAGCCAGGCATCCCAGATGAGGAAGGATTTAATCCTTTGGTGCATCTGTCCCTGTCAGCTCCAGCTGATGTCTCACTGAATAGGAACTCTGCTGAAAGTTGACTGCTGCACACATTCTGGCCCAAGCCAGGGAAATGAGATATGACACCCGACAGAGCAGCAGAGAGCTTTGCCTCAGCTGGAGGTGCCAGAAAATTTTATAACCTAGGAAACATGTTGAAAATGCCCGGCTGATCCCACTGGCGTGTTTCAGTGTGATGGGTGATGGCTTATTATTTGTTGATTTGTTGTTTTATTTTTATTTTTAATTTAGTGGCTACAGAGTGTTGATAGCACAACAGAGATTCTTGGCTCTTGCCATAGAAACTGAGTGGTATCAGTTTTTCTCTGACAACACTTCAGAAAGGGATTTTGCAGGAGAGGAGGGAAGAAGCTAGGGAGCCAGGCAGGGGAGGAAGGAAGAGCAGACTGCTATTGTTTGCAATCAGGCTGGGAAGAGAAATGTTCTCCTGACTGTAAAATCAAAGACATCACCAGCAAACTGCTGACAAATTGGCTTCTGGCAATTTGACTTCCCAGCAAGTACGGCAAACACAAAGCCAGCTTTCATCACATCCAATAATTTCCTCCATGGAGAAGCTGCTCCTGTCAGTCAGTGTTCCTGCCTTGGGTCCTAGACAGATCCCCACACAGGCTCTTTTTCAACTTCAGCGTCTCAGTTTCCAAGAGCATCCATCCTGGAGCTGATACTGCTTGTGCTCAAACCTTATAGAATTTGGGTCTATGGTTGCTGAGGCAAACAAGATTCCCAGTCCCCTTCTGTGGGGTCTCCTGTGATCACCAAAGATGGTGAGATACATGGTAGAAAGCATGGTCTAGCTGACAAAACACCCACATTTGCTCCATTTTATTATGGACTTGTGTGACTGAAGGTGTCATTCAGTGTCTGTGGATGGCATTTTTGTCACTGAGCATCCAAGTGTTACCTGCTCAAGTCATCTCCAGGTCAGATTGCCTCTGTAGTCAGCTCAGCCTCCTAGTATAGACATCTTTTGGGGATGTTCTGGATCATCTTCTGGGACCTTTTATTCCACACTGGTTGGAAAGGCAATCTGGATGACTCATTTCAATTATTGGAAAACTGAGACATGGAGCAAAGTGTCCCCCTTTCTGTCACAATTGTAGACCATTACCCATTCAAAAATATATCACCCTTGTACTGCAGAGAGTACAAGGTGTGTTCAGGGCAGTACTGGATTCTGTTATTTTGGGCAGGTGT
>VZTT01037512.1:1224-15381 GCA_013400855.1 Buphagus erythrorhynchus | reverse complement strand
CTGTTCTTCCCCACTTCCTTCTACGGGCTGAGTGTTGAGCCAGTGATGCTTTATGGGTCTCCTGAATCCAGCAGGATGTTGGGGCAGTACTTCTGCACCTGTGGCAGAAGAATGCTTCCCTTTTTTGGCTTCAGGCATGTCTTCTGAATCATAACCAGGATAAAAGTGTAGGCATTTGGGGTGCAAGGAGGACGTTCCCTCAAAGGATAACTTCAGTTGCAAGTGGATGAGGAATTTCAGTAATGATTTCACCAGTGACTTTGTCTCTTGTTTTCTTTTGAACAATTCAGTCCCCAAGGTGGGGGTTCAAAAGAGGTATTTTAATTTTGCATCATTTAATGAAAGCACAATGTCCTAATATAGTTCATGAGAGAAGGTAATCATGGAATCTCAGAGAGGCTTATATGTTTTACCTAAGACAGTCCTGATTAAAAAATCATGGACATAAAATGGGGAATAAGAATCTGAAAGCCATCATTCCCTCGGCTCAGTTTCTTAATCTCTAAGCAAGAGTCAGATCCTCACAAGATCACCTTCTTTCTGGATCTGTGACTAATTCCTGCATGTACAAGGTCTGTTTAAACAAGTGGAATGGAAACTGCTCTTCCCTGAAATACTCACTCAGTGGTTATAGTTCCTGTTGAAGCTTTGGGTAAAAACATTTTTTATTTAGAGTTGTTTAGCACTCTAGTCTGTAATCTCTCTCCAGTGGGTATCTTCAGTCTTCCCTTCCTTCTGATTTCACCATATTTCTTTTTTTCTTACCTTATATTTTGTATGGACATTGTATGTATGAATGATTGCAGCTCTTTTAATTCCATTTTTGATGACACAAAAGAAGAAGTAAATAAATACAAAATGTATCTTTTTTTTTTTAATTACAGTTTTACAATCTGCCACAAAACAGAGGTTGTAAAAAATACATTAAATCCGGTGTGGCAGGCATTCAAGATTTCTGTCAGAGCACTGTGTAATGGAGACTATGACAGGTAAGCTGTAGCTTAAGCTTTTTTAGCATCTACAATTTTTTTTCTCCCTAACTCTCTGTGTGTTCTTTTGTATATAACTTTTTCTATGCAGTCCAATCCCTGGTGTTATTTAATCAACATTTTGAAAGGATAATGGGTGTTCAAAACCCATTTAATTCATCAAATTAAAGAATTTAGAAAAATGAAACAAATATGCTAAATCTGTAGGAAATGCTAGTGGTGTTTTCCGGAGAAAATTCTTTGCTCTCTGTGGTGTGAATTAGAAACAGAAAGAAAAAACTAATTTAAAGCATGGTCTCTGTGAAAAGTGTACACAATTATTTTTTAATGTTTCAATGAAAAACAATGATGATCTGTTTTCCTTGAGTGACAATGCAATGTCAGAGGATGCTGATAAATGAAAGCCTTTCAAATACATATATCAGTAGATGAGAAACAAGAAGGTAGTCATTTTCAGTGGTGCCATGTAAACGGATCTATCTTTAGGTGGTAAAATAATACCATGTTTTTAATCAACATTTTACCACTAATAACAAACAAATTAGTTCAGTGGAAATGGGTATTTTTAGACTCGTTAAAAATGGCCATGTTGGTTACTCTTTCGCTTAGATGCAATCAAAATGAAGCAACTTCGTAATGAGCATATTCAAATAGAATTTTTTTCTTGTATTTGGGTTAATGTGCATAATGCATAAGCAAAATATTATTCATTAAGCTAGTCTCTGGACACTGCACTGTTTATCATATTAAAGAAAAAGAGTTTTCATAATAATTAGAAAAGATGTTGTGGTGCAGGCATACTGAAATAACTCCAGCATTCCAAATTAAGGGAACTTAAAAGTGTAATAGCACTCCTCAAATTATTATTGTTTATCTACTGTTGACCTGCTTTCAACATAATGTGCTCAGTGAATAAAGGCTCCATGAAACTTCATAGTCCTGCATACAACAATCATGTTTCAAATTAAGAAGTAGTCATTAGCTGTCAGGTTAATTCAAATTGACCTGCTGATAGTCCAGAAAAAGTTTCAGAGTTTTGGGGTCTTTAAATTAGAAAACCCTTCTTTCTAAAGGTAAGGATTAACTTCCTAACATCCACATGGTAATACATGAAAACATAAACCCCAAAGGTCTCTTTCAGATAGTGATAGAAGATAAAATTTTGGTGCTCTGGGTTCTGTAATAGATGTGAAAGGTGGGAATAATGTCATTAGTGAAAATATGTCACAGTAAATGTTTATTCTGTGTTAGGGAGACTAAACCTTCAGCTAGTGCATGCTTCTGAGTGAACTCTGTCCACATTTTCATTATGGAATGACCAAGATTTGCTTAATTTTTCTCAAATTATGTGATTATACAGTGTTTTCAGTCATCACAGGAATGGCATTTCAGTACAGCAGTAGTACTTAGTGTCTAATGTCTTTGTTCTTTCTTTCTCTTAGAATGAGCTCTCAAAAAGCACTTAGTTATTTTCTGCATAAAAGTTTTAAAACAGAGATACCCATGTGTTACCTTGATTATTTTTAAATGAAAGGGGTTTCTTTAATATTAAAATAGGAAACCCATTCTCTAAACTGTGTCCTTTAAGGTAAAGGTTAAGTTTCAGTATGTGAAGATTGGAAAGGTCTTTTAATATCTTGCATATCATGCAAAATAGATAAAAGTCAAGATCTGTAATTAATCCTTTAATATGAAATAAATTTCACTAGAGAGGAGCTTTATTCAAGGATGAATTGCTCTTACTGCAGTTACCTGTCTGAAGATCCTTCTCAGGAATTTATCTCGATATTCTTAATAATTTATTTNCTGAATTCCTCTGAAGGAGAAAGTAGTTTCCTTTGAAGGCTGGAATGCTTGATGGGATAAAAGAGGTTCGGAGTTGTTTTTCACTTTGTTGTGCAGAACAGCTTTCACTTTAATCAGTTTTCATTGTAAGGTAATTTAAATCCAACCTGAGTTATGCAAGAGCTATAAAATATAACAAATGGTGTGGTTAAGAACCTTTAAATTTGAGTTGAAAAGAGGTACATCCAGACAAAGCAAGTCCTTCTTTACCTATTTTGGAATATCATAAAAAATGTGAAAAACATCCAGGTGTGAATTATTTGATATTATATTGTATATAATATCAGCTTTTGCTCAGCTTTATCCCCGAAGAGTCTCTTCTTAGTAAAGAAAATTAAACAATATATATTTGACTCTATGTAATTGGAAGAATGAGGAGCAGCTTCCGTGGAAGCAAATGATCAAGTAAGTGCTTACATTCTTGTCCCCTCTATTAATAAGCCAGCCCTGATGACTTCACTTCATGTGAAAATGTTCTGAAGAATAAAAGTAAGTTAAGTAAGTTAAAATACAGGAGGTCTAGAGGTGTTATTTTTCTATCCCATATTCAGTTCATTTGAGGCCAAACAGGATTCACTGTTAGTGATAGTTGAATTTGCTCACATATTTACACTTCCTGTGGTAAAAGGACATGAATAAAACTATGTATTGTTGCTATCCTCATATATCTTTCCTGTTTCATCAAGGATGTTGATGATAATATGCTCTGTAGTATTTGCATTTTAAGAAATGCACTCTTGAAGTAAGTGTGTAAAACATGATTGACCTTTATTCAGGAAATGTCTGCTTTTTCCTTTTTATCTGTTTCCCAGTCATCCCTGGAGCAAGGTTAGAGCTGCCCTCAAGAGTTTGCTTTACTCATAAGTTCTTAAAAACTTTGATAATACTTTAAGGTTTAAAGAATCATTTGTTTTAAAAACTACAGAAAATTCAGCACATCAGCAAGTAAAAATATATTGGTTAAACTTCTAGTGTGTTTAATTGTTTCCTTAGTTTCTGCTGTGTTTAGCTATCGATTTATGAAGATCTGTTGTGTTACCTGACAGGTTATTTGCTGTCCCATGAGAAATGACTGAAAAACTCTGCTTTTTGGATTTGGCACAATTGATGCACCCTATGCTATTAATCTTAAAGGCAATCCGGGTACATATTTAACATTTTAATAGGATTGTGTTGTTGTTTTGTCTTTTTATTTTAGGACAATCAAAGTAGAAGTATATGACTGGGATAGAGATGGAAGGTAAGACATTATTTCTCTTAAACTTATGGGTTATTCCTACATGTTTATACACATTTTAAAACATATTAATATTTTGTGTCCAGCATAATATTAGAGAAAGTTAGTTATTTGTCAATATTTAGAAGTACTGGAAAAATTTTGCTGTGATAAAGCTCTCTGTTTTGTAATTGTGGTAAATACTGATGCATTAGCCTATTTCAAACCTGCTGTGTGTATATTCATCCATGGAACATGATAAAATGCACATGCCTGCAATGGCTACTCTTGTTGCCCTAAATATTGCAATGTAGAAACCACCTATTAATTACCTTAATTTCAGATTGGGTCTGAATGTTCATTTCCACGTCTGTCTTCATCAAAACATTATTGCAAACTCTGGAGCTGGAAGACCTGAGTTTTGTATAATTCCCCTTGAAAGAGGACAGTGGAATATATGTGGAATTTCTGTTGCTAAATTCAGGAGGAATATCTCTTATTCTTAGGAGCTGTGAACCCCAGTGTTCTGGCTGTACATTTTTTCCCTGAAGAAATGAGCCTTTCAAATTGCCTTTATTTTGACAAACAAGGTAGAATTATTTTTTAACACTGTGGATTGATACCTCTTGTTCTTTTTAAAATGTTTGAGCTTATATCTTAATACTTTAGTTAGAAACTGTATTCATAAATCTTGGTACTAGAACTGAAACGTAATATAGTAATATGTTTATTTCCATTTATCTTTAAGTTGGTCTGTCTTAATTATTTCCTATTAATCCTAATTTGTATTTTTAAATATATGGATATGTACTTGCATTTTGATTTTTAAAAGCATATTATTTATTCTACAGTAATGTCTTTAATACTACCAATGCAATTTGTTTCTAGTATTATAGATAATGATATTGTGCTTCTGTGGCAACATATCTTGTAATCATAATAGGCAAATTTATCCTGTGCTTCTGTTCATTTCCTTGCTGACAAGATCCAGAAGCCTATTCAGCTTTCTCGGGTTATAATTTTGTCTTTTTGGTTTTCCATCATGAAGCCTGTTGATTTATAAGCATTCTTATCTTATGTTTACCCTCTATGAATACCTGCCCGTGTAAATTCATCCTTCTTGATCAGATATCCCCTGGAAAGACAAAAATAACATATTCTAGCAATTAAAATGAGTGTATTTAAATTTAAAAAGCCATACTAGCAAAAAATCATTGCATCCCTGTTAGAATTTCTATTAACATTCTTTTCTCAATGAGACTTGACAAATCCTTAAAATTGTTATATATCTGTGTATAAACCACATTTTTTGAAAATATGCCAGTAATGAAAAGTTAAATTGCATTGCCAAGTTAATAAAAAATGAGGATTATATTTTATAAAGGTGTCAAACCCCATGTGCTGTCTCACTTTATCCAAAATTTGTAAGATTAAAAAGACAAGAAAGAAATCTGACAAATAACACTAAGTAACTGCAGTCTGAGTGAAATCTTGAACATACTGTGGATTTTAGGCAACCATTAGCCTCTCCAGTCTCAAATAGTTTCAAATATTATCTGCATTTGCTCACATCGCAATCTGAATACCAATAAAAGTAATATCTAAAAAACAAAAAGTGAAGGATAATACCATTTGCATGTTTTCCTTTTTATTCTAATGGTATGTTTGTTTTTTTTTTTGCTTTCTGTCTATTTTGAATTTAAAAGCACACTGAGCACTGACATCTTACATGTAAAATTCCTCTGAAAAATGAGAAAGCATTCATTTCACATGACTTTAGACAATGCAAAAATCGGACAAGTAGATTGAACTAATCATTTAAGCTACTTCAGTGGTTTACAGGGGAAAATGGTCTGATTGAATCTATCCTACCTGGAATAAATTGCTGGTTGGTGGTGCCTAGAAACTTACATAGTGATCTTTGCAAAGACATTGCCAAGTATATCTGAAATGAATCTCATTCAAGAGTTACTGTAACAATTTTTTGTACAACTTTGCTGTTCCTCACTTTATATTAATTTCCATTTATGATGTACAGTTCTTATAAGCTGTTTTTACACCAGCTGGACACCTCACCACACTGAATCTGTTTGCTCCAGAGATGTGCAGACTGGGCAATCTTTGAAAGATTGCCTGCTCTCTAGATAACAAAGCAAGTTATTCTGAATATTATAGGCAGTTCTGCAATCAGGAAGACAAAATTACGGTGCATATACTTGGTTTCTGAATCATGACTTGACTTGATTTTGACTTCCTGAATCTTGACTAAGAAGTTTTTTTCCCTTTTCCCCATTCTGTGTTACCTGTGCTTTGAAAAATAGCACCATGGTGCTTTGGGTTAAGCTTCTTCCTTCATGTTCCTAAATGACGTTGTTAGAGTAATTGTAATGTAATATCATGATTATATTATCATTAAATAATTAAATAGCACTTCTTTGTTTTCAAACATCACATAAAACGTCTTGGCAAAAAGTAATACATGCTGTTGGTAACATTAATGCTGTTAATTATTGAACATCTCTTTGTGTCAAACCAGTTTTTGCACAAAAATTGTCAAAATGTGAGCAACTTGTTCTGATATCTTTTATTGCTTCTAAAAGCTGTGACAAACCCCAAAATATTTGATGCTATAAGAAGTCACAAAAGTTGGTTTTGTTACTTGGGACAAGCCCAGTTGTTTGACAGAGTCACATTTTTAGGGTTTTTTTATTGAGTGTCCTTTATATATGAAGCACTTGCAAACAGGTCTAACAGAAGGGGAAAAAAAAGATACTGCACAGCTTCACATCAGCAATACTATGATGTTTTTAGTTCTCTGAAAGCTTTTTCATTTAATTTCAGAAAAAATGTCACTTAGCATACATGTTGCAAAAGTCATTTCACAGTCTTGATGTTTATGATCTGTTACATAGGAAAAGGGGGAGGTGTTGAGTTATAAAGCTGTAAATATTGTCATGCTAACCTGGGACCACAGAAGCATTCATCTGAGAATATCAATACTGGAGGAGAGATTTTAAATTTCAGATTCTAAGCTCTTCCACCTTATTTTTTGTCTCCATCTTCCTTCTCCTAGATAGTTGATTTTTAAATTCTTGTATTTTCTCATTACTCATTGACATGTTTCTGATTATGATTGTCCTTTCCTCTATTGGTTTTTTTCCTTTAGATAATAAAACATTACAAAGTTAATACAATCTTGAAAGTGATCTTCAGCACTTCAAAACATAGGGCTAGAAGTGGAAAACTTAGGAAGATGGGCTTTAAGTGATAATTTTGTGTGCTAAAACTCTCGGGTTCAGTGTTCTGATATGCCACTCATGGATGAAAGTCTATAGGTCTATGAAAATTTAGCGTTAGGCAGGCAAAGAGAATAAGTACTTTGGATTCTCAATCCAGAGACTAATAAGGAGATCCATTTGCTGAAGTGTGATGATTAATACTGGAGTATTTTCTTAATAACTTATACATCTGGCAAAGGCATATTTTGTCCAACAGGTGTTCAGCCTTCAGAGCCAGCCTAGTGGTGGCATGTACATCCACCTGAGTACTGAGTGTAAAGATCCAAGCTGGTGCTCTTTCAAGTGCAAAGGGCTCTGAGACTAGTTATGTATGCCCATACCTTTTTAACATGATTCATCAGAGGAATCATATCTTTCTAGCTCAGGTCTTGTCAGTGTTTGTATATAGCCATAGGGAAAGGAGGGTTTCCAGTGTCTCTTAGAGTTAAAGGAGCAATTACTTTTAAGCTGTACAGATTCTTTTGCTCCCCAGGGACAGCCCTGTCTGGAATGGCTCATGTTTCCTGTTCTGCAGTGTGTTTGTAGGTAGTCATTGAAGTATTGTTTTAATTTCTGCCTTCAAAATGTACAACCTGATTTGAAAATAAAAAGTTAGAACTGTTACAAAAGGGAAAAGTTCCATTTTGAGCAATATATATTTTTCTCCAGTGCCATGGTTACCTAAGGTTAAATACACCTTGTGGATGGCTTCCTCTGTTCCCTGCTTAAATAGTCCTTGTAGTCTGGAGAGCATTTAAGGAGAGATATACCTCCAAAATACATTTCTTATGAAAAGTCTTTGTTTTGGAAGCAATTTGATGATCTTCCAGCTGAAAGGGGAGTGTTTCACGTGAGGTGGTCCCTTCTGAATCTGGGTAATGAGGAATATCTTCAACACACAGTATTTCTCAAGCTTGCAGTATGCTTTGCTTATTTTGTATTAGCATGATGACTGAACCCTTTAGTTGTTTGATTTACATATTTTGTGAATTCATGCTGATTTCAGGAAATGAAATTTATATTTGAGGTTTTTTTTTTTTGTTTAATTTCATTATTAATAAAGCAAGAAAGAAATTTTATGTTGCTATGGATTGTTTCTGTTTTTCATCTTGCAACATTCAGATTTATTTTAATTTGCTTTTAATATTTATAGCTCAATTAGAACTGTGCTGAGTTTCTTAAAAACAAGTTTTGCAAGTCAGGAAGTCATAAAACTTTGAATTTCTGTTGTAGTTTACCATTGGGAGGGAAGGTAAAACAGTTAGCTTCATAGCTCACCAGATGTGCAGGCAGAGTGTAGAGGAAATAAAATGCCCTGTTGGGCACAGCTGGGAAAATCTGGAGCAGCAAAGTTCAGCTGGGCAGAGCAGAGACTGGGAGCAGACCTTGTGGCTGCTGGGAGTTGTGGAGCTGATGGCTGGGGCACTGAGCCCTGCAGTCCTTCCATTCCAGGCACCTGTCTGAGATACAAACCTGCAGCTTGGTCACGTCTGGCAGCCCTGTGGTTTCTGTGCCCTGGTTCCCTGACCCCTTCCTCAGCAGTGCTTCCCCCACTACAGCTCCCTCTGGCCACTGTGCTCACAGTGGCTCCTGGGCAATGTGCCAGCCCTGTTATGCATTGACAAAGCAGCTTTTAAAATGTGAATGACAGCACAGGAGTGCCAAATGTATTCTTGGAGCAGGAATAGAATTTAGAAAGGAGAAGCTTGATAACCACTGCTTTACTGTTAGGTTAAGATCTGCTTTCCAATAATACCATAAGCTGAGCAGCCTCAGTGGATTGCTGTTCTCTTCCCAGATGGGAAGACAGAGGAGCTGAAATAAGCTTCGGGTCTTCCCCTTAAAAGTTCAATGTCATGTTATACAGGGGGAGGGCTGCTCTTTTCTAGTTTAAGTTACTCCTTTCATGCTTTCAGTAACTCCCTTTCTCTCACATATCCTCAAACACAGTTTAGTCTGTAGTGCCAGTGGTCATCCACTGAGGAGATGGTGACAGTCTGTGGTAGCCCGCTCTGTTGTTTCATATTCTGTAAACTTACTTTGGAGTCGATCACTGATTTACAACACAGTCCTCATTGTGCAGCTGAGTTAAGCAAAAGCCATCAAAAAGATTTAACCAATGCCTTCCAACTCTAAATTTGCATTACTAATAGGATGAACACAAAACAGAGTGCATAATAAAGATTTTAAGCAAATTATATCTGTTGCCATTGCTTGTTTCTTGGATGTCAGTTCATAGTAACTATGTGTCCCTTTTGCATTAATAAATAAAATACATGTTTAAATTCCTAAATGTTGTGCATTTGATTTAAAATCTTATTTTTCCCACAGCCATGATTTCATTGGGGAATTCACAACAAGTTACAGAGAGTTGTCGAGAGGGCAATCTCAGT
The DNA here is from genome assembly GCA_013400855.1 of Buphagus erythrorhynchus. Classification (NCBI taxonomy): domain Eukaryota; kingdom Metazoa; phylum Chordata; class Aves; order Passeriformes; family Sturnidae; genus Buphagus; species Buphagus erythrorhynchus. Next base: position 5,660 of record VZTT01037512.1, on the reverse strand, counting down.
TCAATGTTTATGAGGTAAGTATTATGAGTATTTACTCTCAGGAAATAAATGAGAAAACAGCAATGGAAAACACTGAAAACAATGGAAAGCGATTATTACTACTAATGAGAAGACAAGCCTGTATGGCTATAACTTTTTTTTTTTTTTTTTTTGGCTTCTGTATGTTGTGCAGATCTTTATTATTCCTTAAGGTATCCTTTAATTGGTCTCAGACTACTGCCATTAAACTTCAGTGTTTTCACAGTCCTAATATAGGTGGTAACAAATATAATGGTTTAGGTAAGCACTAAAAAGGCAGGGAGGAAGGTGCTCCAATTATGCACTGCACTTTTATTTTGAAGATGAGCAAAGATACTGCTGTGCAAAGCAGGACAAAGATAACTTAAAAGCCATGATTTTTTTCTTATTTAGATCTAAGATCAACCCCAGAGTTACAGTAAGTTACAGTAGTTTCCTGTGAATAGTGTCATAACACAGATTAGTGTGTGCAGTGAAAATGTCCTGTCCTGTTGTATCACTGATGTGAATCCTACCCTACCAGGAATATTCTGTCATAATATCTTAAGTAATTTTTCAGTTTCTTAAATACAGTGTCAGTATCATACTCCCAGCAACAGCATACATTTCCTGAGCAGCTCATGTTTGCCTCCCCACACTGCAATCCTTCATACTTGGGTACTGCTTCTACTTGATTAGTCTGTACAGTATCAGAACAAAAGATTTTACTGGGCAAATTCTTTTTTAAACATTTTGCTTTTACAAACTAACTCAAGGCAGGTAGAGAAGGTTGAGTGAGTGTCCATATTTAAAGATTAGGAACCTTGCTAGAACCATCTCTTTGCAATTGAGCTTTTTTTTAATCGGTTCATTATAATTCATGTGGCTTTCTAGGTTCCTGCAGGGATGTAAAACTTTCAGAGGCTAAAAAATGTTTAATTTCTAAAGTTACCTGCAATTTGAAAAAAACCCCATGTAAATATAATAATTATAGTACTGTGAATTATAGGAGAGAAAAAAAGCTGTCATTTAATTCATCTTTGCTCCCAAGTAGATGCCTTGTTTCGCATGATATTTCACTCCAAGCTCTAGTGCAGTTCCTTGCAATTCCTGAGAAGCCAATTGTCAAGTTACCTGAAGCAGAAAGTTCAAATGAATCTTCTTTTTGGCATTTAATGACTGCTGGCAAGCAATATGCTGCTAATTCAGGCCTGACCATTGAATTCGGGAGAGCAGTGAATGAACTGCCACAGGGCAGACAGGCAGCCTGTTACCTTCATCTTCCTATTCTGGGCAAATGTCAGCAGGAGTCACTTTCTGGCTAAGATTTTGATTCAACAAGAATTACTGCATTGTTTAATTACCTCCATTACACAGACTTTATCTATTGCTCATCAGACACTGTTAAATTGAGGGGTCACTTGGGATTTTGAGTGTTAGCAGGCTTACATGTGTGTAAAGGAGTAAAAGCTTTGCAGAATATTTACTGTATAACATCAGTGTGGCATACTGGGGAAAAGAGTGAGTCACTTGTTTAGCCTGTTTGGGAAGACCTCAAATCATAGTTGTCTCTTCCTGCCTTACATTTCACAGCTGTTCTATGTTATGCAAGGAATAGAATCTTTAAATGTAATTTCATTTTGGTTGGGGGTGAAAATCTTTGGAAGACAAGTATTACTAGTTTGCCCATTTTCAGGAAAAATTCTTTAAATATTTTATACCAGATAAGTGACTAAAATTTCAGTGGGGAATATTTTCATTCCTTATCATTTGCAGAACATCTCTGAGTACAGTAAAACTTGGCAGTAAGCCATAAGGCATTGAATTTCCTAAATATATAGGAGATAGTTGAATGACCTAATTAACAAAATAATGTTCTCCTTCCAATTCCATGGGCATTTCTGGAAAAGCAGGAGTACATTTTCATGTGTATGTAACAAAATTAACTGAGACTTGCTTTTTGTAGGTATTCAGAAGGGGAAAAAAAATTATTGGTGGCTACAGTGAGAGATTTTATAGGTATGGGTTCGAGACATTCAAGGAAACTGTTTAATGCTTTGTAATCCGGCTCCGTGAAGATTCTTAGGTATGGGGAGTGCACTGGCCCCCCCTCCCCCAAATTCCTGTATGCCAGTCAGGGGGTGATCTTCAACATTTTCATGAAATCACCTATTTCATGAAATTTGTTCTTCCTGTCAGCCAGATCCTGTCATTGCACCAAGTACAGAAATTGGGAGTACAAAACTCTCAAGTTTCTCTAGTGCAGATGGAAACAGATTAACTGGATTGTGAAGAGATGCATTGTGAGGTGACAAAGTAGTGACACCATACCCTGAAATACTGCCATCAGAAATGCAGAAAAATGCAGAATCTTTTGAAAATTCAAAGAGTGCTTCACTGAGCTCTCAGATATAACGAACGTTGTCACCTCTGTTGCCCCCATCCCTTTTTTTTCAAATATGAGTACCAGCACTGGCTCACCTGGCAAGTACCATGAAGATAAATTCACTGGTTTTCAACATGCACAGATCCCAGCATCGAGATGCATCAGTAAACAGGATGCTGAATACACTCAGAATGCACTGAAAACAGAATACTTTCTGCATTGAAAATACCTTACACTTATCTGTATATTGGATCATACTGCTTTAATGTTTGTATCTGTGTTTCTAGGTAATAAATCCAAAGAAAAAAGGAAAAAAGAAAAAGTATGTTAATTCTGGAACAGTAAGTAAATGTATTTGATGTTACTGGATGTTTTTCTTCTTGCTACAGACAGAGTGTAGTTGACTTGTAATTTTACAGGATTAAAATATAACTTTCTGTCAAGGCCACAATCAACTATTTACTTTTACACAGCATTTATTTTCAGATTTTTTTTAAATGTGAAGAGCTTGATATAAAATTTGTCCAAGTGTGCTGTTAAGTTGCCAATGGTTTTCAAAATAAACTCTACCCAAATTTCAGTCAAATAATTGAAACTATTGGACTGAACATTTTAAAATTTTTATCTGAAACATTCCTGCACTTCTACAGATAAATTTTCTTTCTAAATTTATCTACTGAGCTAGCATCATTAAAAGCTAGTGTGCTTATTATGGCTGAATTGAAAAGAGTCAGCATTTTTTATTACCAACAGGCTTTTTGTAAATTTATTTTGAAAGATCCGTTAGTATTGTTTGGAATGAGAATTTCTCTTTTTTGGTTTGCATTCCATATTCTGTTCTCATGTTTATGAGCCATTTGCTAGCAATGCAATTATTTCCCTTCAGCACTTGCTCAGCTTTGATGTCCTGGCACCCATGATGTTGAGAACATCATTTACAAGAATGTGAAGATACATGTTAAGGATTGGTATATTGGAAAACCTAATCAGTTATAAGAGATGTTTTTTGTAAACACATCCACCATGTGGGTTTTTTCCACATGAACAGTTCCACTGAAGTCAATAGGGCTACTTTTATGCTGAAAAGTAGCCTTGAAGGAATGTTTTGGCATTCTCACATTCTTGTCTAAGTCTGTTTATCAGATTTTATTTTTCTACCTTTGCTTTAAATTATGAAAAATTGGCAGAAGCAGCTTGCCTATTAAAATTTACCATACAATATCTAATTTATTAGGTAATTTATTTTTTGCTAACATATTCCTTTTACTATAATCTTATGTTAAAATCAAGTTCTATTGCATTAAATTAGTGAGTGAGAAACTTATGTAAAGTGGTTGTTTTCAACCAGTGCTAAAAGTGTACCAAAATTTTATACCAAAATTTTAGGTATCTAATATCTGAAATCTCTCTTAGGGCACAGAAAGGCATAAAAATGTGTTTTCACATTCAATTTTCAGGTTGATTTTGGTTTAAAATACTTTGACATCTTCACAAGTAGTGAAGTGTCTGTCTGCATTTGAAAAAATATATTTTACTCATGTTTGAACAGGCAAAATCATCTGTGTCTTCTTGTTCTTTACTTCCAATTACATCAAAATGACCAATAGAGTTGTTAGGAATTTTGTTTCCTTTTTCCTTCTTTACCTTTTCTTTTTCCTTCTCTTCTGTTGGTTCTGTAAATTCTTTTTGATATCAAGTCATCTCTGTCCCCATTTGCCCTTACTTCTAGTAGTCCTTCAGGCTTCCCTTCTGCTTCTCCACATGGTCACTTTCTTATATGTTTGCCTGCAGTTTTGTTTTTCTTGTCCTCATCATTTACCCAAGATATTCTTTATCCTGCAGATTATTAAATTTTCAAGCCAAGGCACCAAGACCATAATTTTCATTAATGGGAGGTAGAGTTCTAGAGAATTTACGGTGGATATAAATCATTGACTGCTATCTCACTACTAGCGTTTAAGGACTATGTACATAAAATGCACATCTCAGTTTATTACTACTTAAGAGGTCATTTTAAATTCAGGCAGTGAAATTACATACTAGGTGGAAGTGT
>VZTT01037511.1:2653-21612 GCA_013400855.1 Buphagus erythrorhynchus | reverse complement strand
CACAGGCCAGCATTTTTAACCAATTTTCCTGTTTGTAAATCTATATACACTTCTTCCCCCACTTTCTTGCTAAATTTCCTTTCAGTACCAAAGCATTTCCAGATTTTTAAGGTTATAACTCCTTATGGTATCTGGAAGAGAACTTCTATCTCTCATGAGATTTTTCATGAGACTTTTCATGATGGTATCTGGAAGACAATTACTATCCTTCATGAGATTACTTAGAAGAAACTTCAAAAAGCATCAATTTTGTGTTCAGAGAGTGTCCACAGCATGTTTTTGATATCATTTGATAAAGTCTAAATTTTATAGCAGGATAAACAGTTTAATTAGTCAATTCTCTCTGTACCATCCATGAATTTATAGATCTTTTCATAGACTTTTGTCTACTTCACAGCTTGTAATATAGAAGGCATTCCTTTGACCATCCTTGCTGCACTTCTTTATGCAATCTTGAGGTCTTTGTACTATCTTCTGAAGGGGGAGAAGAACCATGCATATTATTCAAGATGCAGGAGCATTAGTGGTATGAGGAGCTGCCCAATAATTTCTGTTTTGTTCTCAATGCAATTCCTAGTTCTCTGCTCTTTTTCTAGTAATTCTTTACATTCTCTTCCTTGCCCTCTGCTCACCTTTGCACAGTTTTTATATAACTACCTATATTAGCTCTGAGCTCTGTGTCCTAAGAGGGAATTTTGTCATCTACACTTGCCATTTTGTCATCTACTAACTTAGTGTTGTGAAATCCTTCTGTATCTCTGCAGTGAGCTTTCATTTTTGCTACACTGAATAACTTGGGACCATCAAAACCTTTGCCATTCTGCTCTTTGCCAATACCAGACACCAAGCAATGCAAACATCAAAACAGATCCCTTTAGGACAGTCTAAATAGTATATTTTCATTTTAGAACTATCTAGAACCTGTCAGGATACTGGATTTTTAATGAGTTTAGTAGTTTAGGCCACTTTTAGTTATTATAATGCAGCAATCAGGAAAAAAAAATAGTTTATACAGTAAACCGGGGGGAGAAAGAAGCAAAACAAAGAAACAGCTCCTATTGAACACCAGATGCCTGCAGTAGGGAACAAGATAATCTCCCATAACTACAAACAGCTTCAAAAGGCCTTAGTAAACACTGTGAGAAACTCATGGATGAAGGAAACACAATTCTGTGTGAAAAAACCCTATCAAACAGGAATACATTAAATCCAAAGTGACTACCACCTCTACATTTCTTTACTGGCATGAGGAGTCCCAGTATAGAGGAGTCAAACATCCTTCCCTGAGCTTTGCACCCCTCCTAAACAAATCTTATTGCTATCTCCTTCCCATGTTCTTGCAACACAGTCAGCTGCTGGGCACTGAAGACATTTGATTCGCACTAATTTCAATATTTGTTTATCATATATTAAAGCAAGTTACAGGAAGCCAACTACTATGCTCTGCCTCCAAGGCACTCACCTACGAAGCCTACAGGTTTTATTATTCTCCTATCTTCCAACTCTTCCTTGTAGCTCCAGGAGTAGCTCATGCCGTGCAATGTATACAGCAGTATACAGACGACACTCCTCCTCCTTCAACACATAGACACTTTTGTTACAGACATCAGCAGAAGTTTGAACTAGAAGTCCTTCTGGCCATAAGAAAAACAAAAGAAAGGAATGTATTTGAGCAGTGCAAGGTGTATCCCAGTATTCATCAACTGTTTGATGGGCACTGATGGCAGCACTGAGAATGCCAGGTGCCCCAAACACCTTTCAGTACATCCTTCAGTCTTAGTGTGTATTATCAACAGAGGACAGGCATATTTGGTGGAGGATATTTGAGCTCTGCCAAATTAATATTAATTAATATACAGAACAAGGTGATATCTAATAGCTCTCAATATAGAGGCAGTTGGACTGGATAAGGGGTTAATAGCATCTTCCCAGACAAAGCTCAGTGGATTGAGAAGCAGGCTCGCTCCTAGGAGTGGATGAAGGGAGCATTTTCACCTGAATCAATGGCTGCAGCGTAGTGAGAAGAACTCTGTGACTGGGCACTCATACCCACATAAATGTCACCTACACACAAGACAGGAAACTGGATACACACTATTAGCTTCTAATTTTATTATTAAAAATACAGTCTGACAATCAATCTCTGTATGTCTTCATTTACCTGGGAAAGACTTTTATCAGTATAAATTAGACTCAGATCCATCCTCCCTTTCAAGCCATCTGACTATGATGCACAAACAAGGAAAGAACAGGTGCAAAAGAAGGCATTTCTCTACCTTTGGTCTTGTAATACCTAGATGTAAAGTACATTGCCAGTAATGACACAGAATTATTACAGGGATGAAAACCGCTTGCTGGGTTAAAAGATTATCAAATAATCAGAATAAAAGCAATTTTCAGGTTTCATTACATGTACATGAAATTACAGTTTAAGTAGTCACAAAAAATAGCTGCAGAGCAATAACTCTCCTGGTTCACATTAATTTTCCTAAATAATAAAGAAAAAACAATTCTTTGTGGACTTCTGGGATTATACAAAATTACACTTATGAAATATGTGTTTTGCAGAATGAACTTCTAGGAGGACTTGTATTTAAAACACGCACTGTTCTGAATCCCTGAGTTACTCTTGTTTTGATCTTTATACCACAAGACAGAGGGAAGCCAAACAAGTTTCCTGTTGGACAGAGAAAGGTACAAGAGAGAAATCAAACCACTGTATGTTAAATTGCCTCAAACATACCTTAGATTTGACAAAGCATTAATATAGAGAGCCTTAAGACTCTGGATGTCAATGAGAGGAATCAATCATCCTCTCATCAATTACCAAGGTAGTTTCCCTGTAATCTAAGGATTTGAGCAGATCAATCTGATTTTTTCATACTTACCTCAATAAATGTTCACTTCTTTTTCGTGGCTTATTATACAATTTTCTCATTGAAACTAAAGAACAACCAAACTGATAAAGATCAGACAGCTTCAATTAAAACTGCTGAAGGCTAAGATGGCATAAAATCTTACAAATTGTGAATTTAATACACTTAGTGCAACCATTTGTTTAAGTCAGCACACTGGGTTCCAATTAACATTTTTAGAGTATACTTTCTGCAATAGCATCAGAGAAGTAGAATAACTACTGGTAGAGTGACAGAAATTCAATATGAATATTTAATGTTTGCAAGCCTACTGGAAATTCAGATGCTCTACAGGATATACTTAGTGCTGCTGTAAAGGTACAGACACACATTTTACAATGACACTGGAAAAAACAAGTCCAAAAACCAGGAATAGGCTCAACCATAACCAGCCTGAAAAGGAAAAAACTTACTCCCTAAGGACAGAAATCACTTTATCTTTGCCTTGAGCATGCATTCAAGTCACCAATAAACCCAAGACCAATAACTGGCTCAGCTGTTACCTCTATTGTCATCTCCCTGAATAAAACAGACACAAAAGAGAGGACTTGAGTAATGGTGCAGCTGCAACACCCAGTATGAAACTAATCCCAGCTGAACTGCACAACTGATAATAGTTACAAGCACATATCCAATTAGGTGGGGTTAAAAAATTATTCCATCAAATAGATGGTGCAATTAAATAACACAGTTAACTGGTATGTGATTTACGTAGATAAAAACATTCAGACATGTCAGATGTAAACTTTGCATTANNNCTTTGCATTAATGAACCTTATATATAGCCATTTTGCATCCTGATGAAGTATTAAGCCAAGAACTCTGGAATTGTGAAAAATAATGTTATACATCCTTTGATTTTCAACATTTTGATCCAGAAAACAAAAGCTAGTGCTCTGAATCATTAATTTTAAATTTCATCACAGCCTTACATATCTCAATACACTTTTCTGTAGCCATTTAAAAATACATTTTGTAAAGATTACGTATTTTCTCCATTAGCTGTGCACATATCACTTATGCAACAGTGATTACCTTGTGATTTATAGTGGATTATCTGACACCTGAATGATTAATTCATAGCAGTTCAGCTATGGACAGGCTTGGTGTACTTTACTCACATGAGAACCAATTCACAGTAGGTTGTTCTACTGGTTTACATGAGGTCACAGGAGAGCTAAGGCATTCCTCAAGGAAATCAATGCAACAAAATCTGACTTTAAATCCAGCCTTGTGTGTTCAGAAGCTGCCATTCTCAGTAAGTCAAAGTCTGGAACCTTTCTTTGTTAAGATTTCCAAGAGATAGATCTCACAGTTGAAATATTGCTAGTTCTGTGTGAAGGAACTAAGCAGGTAACAGAAAATTATTCGTTTTACTTATTTTCCCAAACATTCAGAGTAATGACCAAACAAACTCAAAAAGCAATATTTTATGTACTGCACTGAATTCTTCCTCAGGGAAGCAAATTTAGACATATATAGCAATATCTCATCTGTCACTTATCTACATATATAAAGATTTTAGTGTAACATATGAATACCAACTTCCTTAAAAATTATTTATCAATTAGACAAATGTGAGGAATGGATAGAAGATTTCAGTATCTGAAAATGTGCAGATGGTACTGTAAATAACCATATAGTTTATAGTTAATATATTCTTTTGTGGTACTTCAATAATACTCAGTTCTGTATACTTTTGTCTCTTCCTTCAAAAGTTCAGGAAAGACAAACATAATTTTTACAGTGATTTTGATGCATTCTACATATGACAAAAAACATGAGGGGTAACTTTAAAGCTATTGTTAACTTCAAATTACAGTTTATGTCTGGTAAATAAATCAGGTCTCGTTAAACAGCAGATTACAAATGTTTAGCCACACTGCCCTCTAGCTGTCTTAATTCTTATTTTACAATTTCAGTGTAGTTTTCATGGAAGCAAAAAATCTCTGCGTGAACCACCAGCTAGAGAGGTACAGATATTGTCAGCTGTGCTCCATCTACCCAGTTTTCCTTATCATGATGACCCACCCACCCCACTCCTAAAAAAGTCTTTTTCTAACATCCAATGAACAAAATATATTTTTCATATTGAATTTCCCAGCCTGAAAAGTACAGATCAGGAAACTAGTCTGAAGAAAATAGAAACAGATTCAAAATTTTCATTGGGACCCAAAAAACCTCAGCAGAAAGAATGGGTTTCTACCTTTCACTTCTTTTTATCTCTGTTTGCAATCCATATTGATTGTTTTGAATTTGAAGCACCAATAAAGAGCAGCACATTTGGATACACCTGGAAAGGTGGGCTGTTAGATGAAAGCATGGATGCCAGTCTCCCTTCTCAGGTGATATCAGTCATACACCAGTATCTTGCAAACAGATAAGATCCAGTTTATCGTGTATTTTCCTAATCCAGCTGGTTTAGGGAACTGGGTCACTTTTCAAAGGCTGTGTCTTCCAGAAACACTCTCTGATGGACACTTGATATTGTCTTCCTTCTTCCTTTTCTTGAGACTAGACTTTGCCCACTTCAGACCTCTTAAACCATACTGAAACCTGATCCAACTAAAACCTGATATACTAAGTGTCTTAAATACACCTTCACAATTTTATTCTCTGTAACAAGATACATTCAGCTTCTTTCTTAACCTTTAATGGACAAGATGACTTACATACAGGAATTTTTTAACCACAGTCAATTTGTTTCAAAAAAACACCAAGAAATTGCAGACCTTCACAAAATAAGCATCTATTTAAACTATTTTGCAATTAATCATCTCCAACAGTGTGCTCCCAGTCCCTTAGTAATCCTGAAGTCTGGGCAGTGCTTTGGACACAGCAAAGTTCCTTCCTTGGCTTTCTTCTTCCATGGAAGGTGAGAAGGAGTGAAATTGGAAAACTTAGGTTAAGAATCACAGAGGTCCTAAAAACATTTCAAATTCTCTGTCCCAGCCTACTGTAATTTTAATGTATAAATCCTGAGAATAACTCCATGACAAACAATTTTTAATAGCCATTTTCACTCTGTTCTCATTTTAAATGAAAAACAGCTGGAACTAGTAATACCAGATGAGAACATTCAATTCTTTGCAATGTTCAGAGCTACAGAATTCAAGATATATCTCTGACATTGTATGCACTCTGCTTATTTAATGTTTATGTTGCATTTATGGAGCTGCAACACAAGGCAAAGCAAAACTAGGAGAACCTGGATCTTAACATCCACTGTGTGGAAATACCCTGGGGTAAGCCCTGTCTCCTGGACACAGGTTGATGCATTCAGCAATAGATTAAAAAACAAGGTTTTCCTCGACCCTGCCAATATGAGAACTGAGCATTTACTCTACAGTTCCTCGAGAAGGCAGACAGTTCTTACTTGAAAAAGTTCAAGACTTGAAAACTGAAATATCTAAAAAGATCAGTGTTTCTGAGTCACAAGAACTGACCATAGGCTTGTGACAGTGTTATAATCAGCTTATAGAATTTTGGTCTCACCTTCTTCATTTTTCCTATACTAATTCCATTCACCTTTTTGTATGCATATATGGAAATAGTTTCAGCATGGAATGCTCCTAGTAGGTAAATGTTGTGAGAAAACCATTCTGAAAAAGACTAGAAGATATCTTCGTGATCCCAAGTGCTACATGATGCTACATATGACCAGAGGTCAAAAAGAGTATTTTCAGCCCTGGAAAATTTCAGGCTTTTGTGATATGTTTCTGAAGTCTCTAATCTGGCATTTCTTTTTTGTTGTTGTTGTTGTTTTTGTTTAGTCCCAAGCCAGTCTTGCAAGCCTCAGCACTAAGCCCAAGAAGCACAGCACACGCAGGTCACTCAGAGCTGGTGTCACAGTCACAGCTGCAGGTTTCTGCCTCTGCTGTCACACTGCTCGAGGAGAGACTTGCCACCCAGGGAGGCTCAGGGAGTGCACACAGGACCAGTCTTCACTCCTCTAGGACAAGAACTAAAGCCCTCTGCAAGTTCCCTCACTGTACTTCATACAGAGCAAGGCATCATCCTCCTGCTACTGCAGAGTACTAAAGGAATATTCCATTTATCCTCACAAGCATTTTAAGGCTAGAAAAAGTTTTTTTTTATTCTATTATAATTTATTCATCTCTGTAGGACTAATTGTAGGTGTCAAATGCTGCTGTTACCTAGCACCAGTTTATGTTCTCAGTTACTATTATGTGTTAGATAGACTTGAGGTATTACAATGGGTCACCTGAAAGAAGCAGAACCTATTGTGCATCTTGACTCTACTTTTCAGAGCATGTGTCACTGAAAGTCATTTTATCACAATTCATTTTACAGGCTGATTCCATTTAGATAGGTTCTAACCATGTCATTTTCAATGTTTCATTGTAATTTTTACAACCAGCAATGCTCTCAATCACAGTCATGCTGATTCTTTTACAGTAAAAATGTCTCTAAAAATAAATTCCTAACCTCTGCTTTCCTAGGTGAGCATTGGTAAGTGGCAAAACATTTCAAACTTATACTTAGAGATTTTATGTAAGAAATCTTAGCATGGAGAGTTTTGGATTGGAAAATATTTGTATCCTAAGTTACATCAACTTTTTTGCATGCCTATATGAATATCACTTCAGCATGCAAATTTGGAATTCTTGCACTCAGCTATTTTTAAGTTCTTTCATTCCCAAAATGGTGAATTGCATTAAAAGTTTTACATACTTAAAAAAGGAGAAAAATTCTTTAGATAACTACAGCCAGTGATGCATTTAAGGAAACTCATATGACTATAGAATTAAAAGAGTATCTTTTCATTTTTTTCAGAAACAGCAATATATCACTATTCCTCTGAATCTACATATATATGTGTGTGTGTATATATATCTACAGGTACCAATTAAAAAAAAAAAAACCAACTTACAAACTAAAATATATTGTCCATTCCTTCTTTCACAGAATATTCCTACAGAATGGACAAGAATGGTTGTAACTGCATTTTGCCTAATAATACTGAAACTTTCATGCTAATTTTAAAGCTTTAACACTAAATTTAATTGAAGAATGATAACATGGAGAAAGCTTTTGGCACATTAATTACAAAAAAGCCTTTTCTTTAATTTAGCAATTTTTTTCTGCTATCTGGTACCACCATAAGTAGTTATCTGTACATTACTCAAAATTATTTTTGAATTCTTGAATTTTAGACTGGTTGTTAACTTTTTTACAGCAAGCATTCAATGTTTTATTGAAAATATCTGCTTCAATTTGCTGTAACTGGTGTTTTGGTTACTTATTTGAATGTGAAGTTCCTTTGGGTGCTGAAACTACAGAATAAGCAGTTCTGGCACAAAAAAACCAAAACAAAACAAAAAAAAAGAATGGGAGCAATTCCTCATACATTGTTACTGCTAAGTAAATAAAAACATTTGCTTCAAAACCTATAGATAAGTGTAGGAGGGAAATGCTTAAAATGTGTAATGCTGCGAAAAACATTGAAGACATTCTAAGACACTATTTCTTGTTAACATGCAAAAAAAAGTGGAGGGCTGCAGCTACTAGCAAGCAAAAGAATACTGGATCATCTAGTGGGTATTCTGACTAAAGAACTCAAGATTTGACATAAAGACACACAGAGAGAAAAAAACAGCAATCTGAGTAATCAACTGGAAAAATATGAATAAAGCAAGAAAGCCTTTAAGGTCCCAAGTACTTTTGTAGATTAAATTTTCTTTATCAAATCTTAAAAATTTCTCCTCCCTCCACAAATTTACTGCCTTCTTTCCTGTTGGGGGCCTAGTATGAAGGTTTCTCCATACTTAGCATATGAGTATTGCTAAGAGAAGACTAAGGATTCAAGTCCATTTCCATAGTGAAAATACTGCTAGTTTAACTTTAGATTAACTTAGGTATCAGATAAAATAATGCAAGTGGTAGGAATTAGATACGGTATTGCTCTACCACCTTAATTTGTGGCCTTTACTATCTGGTAACTATTTCCAATCATGTCATTCACAGAGATTAAAACACTTGGATATTTTTAACCTTTTTTCTCTCACTGGAATATATCCAAGGGTTTTCTAGAAACTCAAAAACTGTTTGTAGCTTCCATTTTATAACCAAAATGTTAGAATTCATAAGCCTGGGTGAAAAAAAACCCAGAAGATTTTCATAAAAGAAAAAAAAAATGTATTTTCTAGTTTGGAAAAAGGTAGTCAATTTTTAATTGGCATGAAACATTTATAACTTCATATGTACAAGCACATTTCTTAGTCCGCTGATTTGTAAAGGTATGAACATATTAATGAAGAGGTGTCACCTACAAGTGATATCCTGATTTAAAAAAAACTGCATTAACTCCGCAGGTTAATCACTAAAGCACTGTTTTATTTACATCACACTTAGAGATTCTCTTTAAGAAGACCTAGAAAACAGGCAGTTGCTGAAAAATGCAGGTAAATATTTTTTTAATTGACTACTTTTTTGTTACAGTTGTGTTTTTAGGGTGATTGATGGTTACACCATCAATAAAGCAATAGGGAGACATGCATTATCACTTGCTAAATTCAGACATTTCTATAAAAATGTCTGCACAGTGATTTTTCAAGATGACAATAAAATGTGTCATACAAATGCATGTACTTTTGGGAGGGAAGCCATCTTAAATGTTTAAAATAAACTCAAGCCATATATTCTCAGAAAGCAAATCTGGTTTTCTATTTTCTTCCATTATCCCTTGTACTACTGAACAGTGAAGAAAATAGATACTTCAAATTGCTCTCTCTAGCAAGAGCAGGTTAACTACTAGCACTAGGGCCATAATTTGGCAAGAATTACGTCAAATGCTCAATTTAATTCACACAAGCAGTCACCTCCAAACACAAGACAGTTGTACCCAGGACTGTCAGAAGGGCAGAGACCATTATCCTGTGTTACCCCATGGGAGCTGAAAGCACAGCGTGGGCCAAATTTGTCTGAATCATATCAGCTGCTGCAGCTGCTGTCAGGGAAGACCAAACCCTGCAAAATTTCTTCCTTCACTTTCCAATCCTTTCTCTTCCCTGCCATGGGTTTCATGTTGAGCAGCCTCCATCACAACTGCAGCCTCCCCTCCACCAGCCTAACAGGGCTGGGAAGCAGGCTGCCTCCCCATCTGCTGCCACCACCTACCTCACTGCTGGCAGGCGTGCTGGGACAGCTGGGCTCTTCTCCCCAGCTCTGTTCTGACGACAGGAAAGCGAATACAGCAGCAGTACCTAGAGCAAGCAAATGGCTCACTAGGGTGGCAGCTGGGCTACAGTATTTTCTATTCCAGGTACTTGGTATCTCCAGGGTTTTCAGCCAAAAGGAAGAAGGATAGAAAGTGTCAAGAAGCCTTTTCTTCTTAAAAAACTGATTTTTATGTAAGTTTTATTAGATTTCTATTTTTAAAACAGTGTTCATGTCAATGTCCTCCTGTAAGCTAAAAGCAAACAAGACGGTAATGAACCTCACGAGTTGCAAACACAGGGCAACCCACTAACTTGTTCCCCAGATTGTTTTTCTCTTTGGAACTCAATAATCTGGGTTAGGGGAAAGTATTTTTCAGTCTTCAGGGGACTCAACTTGTGTGTGTGTCATGGACCAAGAAAATGAGAAATAAACGAGCAGCAATGCCACAGCTCCTGAAACTATAGTTCCTGAAATGGCAAGGGAGCTGCTGGAGCGGAGCATTTTCACATAATCCTACTGGACAATGCCACAGCAACAAGGTCATAGTGTGGTTAAGGGAAAACACTCTCAATGTCTACATGTCAATTCAATACAGAGTGGTATGAAATAAGAAAATTAATGTTGTAGCCATTACCTGCACCTTAAATTGAGTACTTTTTTCACTTTAAATTAGCACAATATTAAAAAAAAAGAATAAAAAGCAAATACAAAATATGTACTAGCGCCATCAATTAACTTTTGCATAAGGTTTAACAATATTGTACTGTGATCAATTTACCTAGTCATTTACCCCTAGCATCAGAAAGGATTTTTATTTGAAAGGAGGAAAGGGGAATCAGTCTATAAAGCCCTAAGGCATTCCCATAGTCACATCAGTCTCACTATGGCAACACCACAGGACAGCTAGGACACAGCCACAGGGCTACTTGTCCCTCTGTCTTGGGTTTGAGCGAGACCCCTCTTGTTGGAAAAGATAAGGATTTGGCAGAAAGGTCTCACAGATGTGTATGTATAACACAAAGATCTTTGAATGCGGAATCTGAAGAAGGAATAGAAATGATAGCAAGTTTTGATATAGAAGAAAAAAAGTGCTGAGCCAGTCTTACTGGATAACTAAGAAGGCCAAAGGTATGTTAGTATGTGAGTTGGAAGGGGCTTTTATGAGTCTGAGCAAAGGATAAATCCACCTCAAACAAAAGATGTTTTTACCAAGCAAAAAGATTTTCACAGGCAAACAAAAATGCCATGTTGCAAGTAGAATGAAAGATTCCAAAATTTTCCACTGTGAGAAAACTGAAAAACAACTTTAGCTTAAACTGTAACATACTAACTTTTTGGGACTGGAAAATAGTAACATGAATATGGTAATGTTAGTAGTTATGATAGGCTATAGGTAATAGTAAAGGTATTGATTGGTAGTTATATTTTAAGATGCTCTGCAATGAAAAGTATATGATGCATTGTAACCAGAACTAGGGATGGCTTCAGATGAACCTACAGCTGCGGCTGCAAAGGCTGTGGGCTGGGCTCTTGTCACCCACGACCAGTGAATTGCTGTATCATTTGGATATAATAAACAGCATTTTAAAGAGCCACCTGGAGCCCTGCATCCCTCCTTTTGCTCTTACACCCTCTGGTGCTGGACATGCCTTTGTTTCTCCCGTGTTTCTCCCATTGCAGCCTCCAGCATCCTTTGTATTTGTTGTTCATAGCGTACAGGTCTGGAGGTGCTCAGCACTTGCAGTTCTTCTCTCTGGCATCTCTTATCAGTGACAACCTTCTTGAAACCAGAGTCACTGATTTTGGGGAAAAGGAAGAAAGCTCTTAGAGGAAAGGGGGTTTACAACAGTGCTCCAACTATAATTCTTACCTAAACACTCACAAGCACCTGAGACTAATTCAATCAGCCCACATGAAAAGTACCTAACTCCCAAGCTGTGTCTTCTGCCTGTATATTGACAAAGAACTCCTTCCAAAACTGGTATGCGTCACTTGAAATTCTGTGGTTTGGCCTTTGCCTGTAAGCTATCTAAAAGAGTTTATGGGAAAATAATTTGGCTTTGATTTTTTTTCCTCACTGTTTGGTGTTCTCCACAAATTCCTATTAATTTCAGTCATTTTGTCAAAGTGATTAACATTGCTCTCACCCTGATTGACCAGCATTACAAGAAAGGAAATTATACCACAGGAGTTTTGGCAGCCTTTGAGACTAACAACCAGCAGGTACTCCTGAGATAGTTTTATGGATAAAACAGCTCTTTGGTGTCCTGGGATACCATCATCCCTGGGATCTATGATGATTCTATGCCAACTGTTTTGTGATGTGCAAGACCTCCTTTGCACTTTCTCTGCAGAGAGTGTGTTTTGGGGAACGAGTTTCTTGCTTGTTAAAAGGTTTGGGTTTTCAGAGTCATCATCTTGTAATTACACCTAAATTAAGCACTTTCTATTCTTTGCCATTTCCTGGCTTAGAAGAAGGAAAAGCTTGATGAAGTCTACTTCACAGACAACAGAAACAATATGGCAGATTTAGCCAATGGAGAGGTAGTTTTTGACCAGTGGGAGTTAGCTATAAAGGTTGAAACACCATGAACTAGCTTAGAATTTTCAATTACTTTGATTTTCAAGTACTAATCCTGGCTGAAGACACTTTCCAATCACAGTGACTTGGAAAATATGGTTTCTATTGCTGCTGTGATCTCACTAGACACCTGTGCCTTAGGATCCCAGCTGGGAGGAAAACCTGCAATAAAAAGGCAAACTTGAAAACCTCTTAAGACTGCATTCTTAGAGCAATATTTTGCATCCATAATTTGTATATAACCATAATAAACTTTTTGCCTCTATACACTTTTACATAATGCAAACCTGTCACAGTTTATTCTGTTAAGAAGCTATAAACATTTTAAGGGAGTTCCTGTTTTCCACGTACATTTTGAGAAAGAATGACCAAAGTATTAATATCTGAGAACAGCATAGAGGCCTTAAAGATTTGGGACCTTTTCTTCCAGCAGTTCACAAAAGCTTGACATTTCTAAAGCTCACAGTACAACACTATAATCTTTGCCAAATAATAAACATGACTATGGTAAAAATACACAGCTACACCAAATTTACACAAAGGATACATCAACATAAAGCCCACAAAACATATGGCCAGGTAGATACAGCTATGAAATTATACAGGAGGCCTAATATAGATCCATTGTGGGCCTCGCAGTTCTGTAGAAAAGTAACTGTGGTTAGGAATACAAAGTCTTTGTTGTCCCTAAATCTTGCTCTAAAATTATGTCAATGATGACTAATCTTTGACTCTAATGAGCAATCAAACAAACTAAAGCACAGAATTCTGAACAACATGTACTTTAAAGCTTTGAGTAAATATACATTTCCAGGGACAAAATAATCTGTATCTTGGGGAAAAAGGAAAAGGAGCAGTAACTAATTTGGATAAGGGTAAAGTATTTAATAAAAAGCTATTATTGTGGCTTTTAAATATATAAATAGCTGTTTCCTTGTTTGAATTTGTTAAACAAAATGCAAGTTCTTTTTACAGGCATTTGTCAGCTACAGATTGTAATTGGGTCCAAATTCACTAAATCACTCTAACTAAAATGAATTGAAGTTGCATTTTTATTCCTAAGGAATTTCTTCAAGTAATGTAAACTGTATTGAAATTTCACACTTTTTCTGCAAAAGAAATGAGCAGTAGGAGAAGATAAAACTACACCAAAAAAGATATACTCTCCCCTAGTGCTCAATAAGAATAACCAAAACCTTTGACTGCACAGGTAATAAATTCACACCAAACCCTTTCCTGACACATGCAACACTCAAAGAAGACAATCCCAACAATTTGTATCATTGCTACAGTAATGTGACAATTTGCAGCTAAAGAGAAAATGGGTTTGTGTCTGTTATTTCAATGACACTTTACAGTGTTGAATAATGAGGCACCTGAACATCCTTCAGACCATTGAAAATCTCTTCATCTAAGAAAGACAGCTGACATTTGTGAGACAAGCAGTCACAACTTTGATTTTTGGATGTCATATGAAAAATACATCATTGTGTTGTAATGTTAAACATCAAAGCATTATTTACTGATGCGGGCTCTCAAAGGAGAAAATGGATTTCCTTTTGGCGAGACAGTCTCTACTTAAAGCAATACAGATGGGATGATGTCAATGTGTGTAGGTACAGACTTGGAATACCTCAGTATGTCAAGGCTACCAAAGTCACATATAAATGACAAAAATATGGGACAGTCCCTGGAAAGTTCCAGACCTGGAATTCCTTTAAAGAAAGAGACAATAAATAAAGGGCTCTGAATTTGCTTGTGGCACAGAAAAACACAGAATAAAAGTTTGATAGCAAGGATCCCCATATACTTTCACGAGATTTAGCTTCTTAAACTGTGCCCTTTGCTGCCGCCATGTGGTTTTACCGCAAGACACTTTTTGATACAGAAAAAGAAAAGTTTTTTCCTTTCATTTATATTTCAAATACAGCCTTTAATAAATAAGCCATGTTGCTTATCTGTTACACAGCTCAAAATCATTGCTTAATTTCAAGACTCTAAATGACCTAAGATAACAAATAAACACCCAAGTGCCTCACTTTTTAAAAAAGTATTCAATGGTATTTTGGTAGCAGATAGCAGTCACCAGATACTCAGTTCTGACTACAAGAACAGTGACCTTATGTATAGTGAATCAGTGCCCTACACTGTAAAGTACTTAAAAGGAAACATCACTGAAAAAAAAAATAGTGACTTTAAATTTAAAAATACACATTCCAATCTGTCACAAAATTTTTATTTCAAATAGTTACACTTTCACCCAGCAGACAGCTGTATAATATATATTCGAATACCAGCAACTTGTTCATATAACTGTAGAATTGTTAACATTGGAAAAGACCTCCATGATCATCAAATCCAACTCTTAACTGAGAACCAGTGTATTTACCACTGAGCCATACCCCCAAGAGCCACATGTCTTTTGAACACTTCCAGAGACTGTGATTCCACCACTTCCCTGGACAGTCTGTTCCAGTGCTCAACAATCCTTTCTGTGAAGTACATTTTCCTAATATCCAATACACACCACCCTGGCACAGTTTGGGGCCATTCCCTCTCATCCTGTCAGTAGATGCCTGGGAGAAGAGATGGATGCCCCATCTCGCTACTGCTTCCTTTCAGGTCATTGTAGATGGTGTCTGGGTCTCCCTTAAGTCTCCTTTATTCCAGGCTAAAATACCCCAGCACCCTCAGCCACTCTTCTTATGACTCACTCTCAAGACCCTTCACCAGCCTCATTGTCCTTCTCTGTCCATGCTCCAGCACCTCAATGTCTTTTTTGTAGTGAGGGGCCCAAAACAGAACACAAAATCCACCTTGTGCTCTTCCCTGTGCAGTCTCTACTGCTACATTTTAAAGGGATTTATTCACTCTTTTTAGGTATGCTGCACTAAGACACATGTGAAGTGTCTTTAAAAAATACTTTTTAAAAAAAAACAATTTTGGCAACTGTAAAATATACCTTTTTTAGATATGGTTATATGACAGAGCTTTCAATCACAAGTTTCTCAAGCCCTCAAAGGGGCTTTTGCTGTAATCAACGATGCTGGCATAATGCAGGATGTATGACTTTCCTACTTGTGTGCCAGAAAGGAATTTTCATTGATGAGACCAAACATCTGACCTAAAGAAACTTTTCAGAATCCCTCTGGTGCCAGCACCCAAGGAAAGGTGATCCAGAGACATTGCAAGGAGAAAACAAACAAACAAACAAAAAAAAAAAAAAGCAGAAAAAAAGAATGCTTTTCACTTAGTCTTGTAGAAAGGAAGGCTTTCATAGCCTGTGTATTGAAAGATGTATAATCTGGGATGCCTGTGTTTCCTAGGAGCCCACAGGCTCAAAGGTCAGTTTCCCTCCACAAACATCATAACCTTCATGCTGGCAAACTCTGACCTTAATCCTGGAAACCAGTCTCTGTGGTGACAGTCATTCCAGTAAGGCAATGTGGTAAAAGATATAGACAGAGCTGTTCTTTTGCACAGAAGTACAAACCATGAAGCAAATAGCTTTCATTTACTCAGGAAAAATTAAGGCACTCCTTGAAACATTTCATTAAGGCAATATGGAGCAGTTGGTTTTGATGATGCTTACTGTAGAAAACCTCTTTACAAAAGTACTACAGATTGTTCTACCCCAACTTTGAGAGGACTGATCCAAGAGCTCTGCTTTACAGGTGATTTGGGTTCTGTTTGAGACTGAAACTGTTTGTTCCATATCCTTTCCTGCTGGAATGGAGAGAGGACATGTCTGTAATGAGCCCTCAGCCCACTTTGAAAAAAGCTGTGCAATTCCATGAGCACACTATGGTGAACCTCCCAAAAGAATCACAACAAATCCAGAGCTGGGTCATAAGCTCGAGGAAAGGAGAGGCTTCATCCCACAGGAAGCAAGAGGGCACGTTGTCTGACACAGGTATTTTAGTACTAGGCTGTGCCTATTTCATGGATGTGGATGCTGATAGCCACACAATCTCTTTAGTGCAGCTAATGGAAGCTTGTAACAGATACAGGAAGCAGGAATGTGGACAAGGACAAATGAAATCTGACTTCCAGACATGAGTCAGGCTTTCAAAATTCTTAATGCTTTGTCTAACAGCTAGCTGGTTTTAGTTTATGGAACATTAGGAATATCAAATATAAATCTTAACATAATACCAGTAATAGTATGACTACATAAATAGGGAAGCCAGAAACCTGCAATGTTCCCTGCTTCCTCATCCTAATTATCCCACCTGTTATTGAGCACCTATTCATATTTACCATGTCATTACTGTGATCGTTTCATAAAACAGTCCATGAGTCTGCTGCTTTACCTGCCTGGCTCAAACCAATACATTTAGTCTTCATGTCACAATCTCATGATTATCCCTGCTGGTCTGAGCTTATGTTCATTCAGTGGCAGGCAGTCTGTCTCCTACTCACCTTTTTCTTTATGTCATGTTGTTTACAGGACTTTGAACACTGCATATTTTTGTTGACATGCTTAAGATCTGTAACACACCACACCACCGCCCATTAAATTGCTCATCATCAGTCTGTTCATACGGCTCTGATATTCTGAGCAACAAGGAATTTAATTATTTGCATTGTTCTTCAACTCATAAATACTTTGGATTTCTTATTCCTTGCTGGGAAGTCTTTAGATGGTCTACCTTGCCTTTCATAAACAACATTGCTGCGGGTTTTTTGTCCAATGAATTCATTTTGTACATATCAGATGACTAATAATAGAGGCTTTCTCAGGAAAATCAACACATGAAAGTGGCGTTAATTTTGAGATAATAGGAGGAAGCAGGTCTTAAGACAGAAAAATTAATATAAAGAGCTCCATTTAAAATAAATCCATATATAATAGATGACTGTTCTTCCCTCAGCCAAACACAGTTTTGCTCTGTCAGAGGACCTTATGGGAAAAAAAAAGTTAAGAATATTCTAAACAAACTGGATCAGCAAATATTATTGTACATAAGCAAAACAGAACTATACTACCCATTTAATACCTATGAGCTTCCTCAAATTTAGATGTTTCAATTACTTTTAACTCTGAACTTCCTCCCCAGGCACAATAGTAATGCTTAATCTTACAAACCACTCAGCTGTAACTTCAAATCAGTTTAGCTATAATTAAAAAAAAATAAAAGATATAATGTTCATTACTACCATGATTTAACAGTTGCTAACATTAGTCTGGAATTCCATTTTTATAACTAATATTTTTATCCTGTCGGCTAATTAACCAGTTAAATTACTATTCCACCTAAATTCGGAAAGCAGAGGAATTAAAAAGTTTACAGTAAAGTATATTCTAGAGCAAAATAGACAAAAATAAACTCTGGAACCTACCTCATATTCCCTGCCATAATGAGGAACAGGTTATAAATGTGAGAAAATATGAAAAGGAAGAGGATGGTACTGAAGAACATCGTCATCCAAGACCCATGGTCCTCTCGAAACATTTTCAGACGGAGCAACTGACCTATGGTACAAAAATTATGAGAAGTATTTTAGTCAGCCAGTAAATACATGTTTACATTGTAATAAACCAAAATATAGTACTAGTGTATTTCTTCCTACATCCAAATATTCCACCATGTGTGAAGAGGACAGACACAGCATCATGCAGACAAACTACTCTTCTGTAGTGCAGCACGAACAGATATTACTGCTACAAAATTACAAATTACTTGCAATCCAAAAGGGGGGAAAAATGCAATAACTTATTAATAGCAATATTTTTAAGAGATGATGAGAAAGACCACAGGCCATAACAATGTATTTCAAATGCTAAAAAAGGTTAGTGATTCATACAGAATTTTCCTTTTTCCTGTCTAAGACAGCTTTTCATGTCCAAGACAGTGTGAAGTATTTGAGGTATGTCCACTGACAAATATTATTTACTTACTTAACTTAATTTGGAAATCAAATGATGAGTCTGTGTAGAATCTTGTACTGTATGTTTTTCTTAGACCTAATCACTTTAATCATATGATATGGTATTATACTTTAATCTGCAAAGAATAGCTTTTTTCAAAGAATACTGGTGTGTCTTGCCACTTGAAAAGTAGTTCTGTTTACTCTTGCCACTGGTGTTAGGTGAAACCTCTGTGATATTTTTGCTGAAAACATATTTTCCTGGGCTAGCTTTCCTTCTCTGTCATCTCTTACCTTTAGAGAATTGTTTAGAATATTGAAAACCTCACCAGCACAAGAGATGGGAATTTGCTTTTGCAAAGCTGAGAGTGCCACAGCAGAAGCCAAGAGGGAGTAAAGGAAGACAATAG
>VZTT01037510.1:0-10384 GCA_013400855.1 Buphagus erythrorhynchus | reverse complement strand
AGTCGGAGATGGAGCTCTGGTCCCCGGAGGGTCCCTCTCTGACCGGGCAAGGTGTCACAGAGCTGCTGGCAGCGAGGGCTTTTTGGATGAAGCGCAGGAGGTGTGTGCTGTTCTTCCCAGCGTGTGCAGCCCCGCAGGAGCACTGACAGTGACAAGCTGTTAGCGAGGTCTCTCCCCTCTGTATTTTTCAGCACGGTCTGAGCGAGCGGCGCTCGGCATCCCTGTGCCAAGTCCTCTTACAGATAGAGAAGGAATTAATCTGCGGCAGGTTGCTTTCGGTGGTGGCAGGCTGGAATTAGCTTGCTGTTTCCTGCAAGCCGTAAAGATTAAGACCTTCACCCCCCCCCTCCCTACAGCCTGCTACTTCCTTTGACCCTGCAAGAGCTTCTCTGGGAATTGGTCAGGATGTGCCTGCCTTTTCTCAGGCCAGACAGTGTTAGGAGCAGGAAAGCTATCCCAGTGTAGCAACTCTCAGCATGAGCCATGGCGTGTTGCTCTTGGTGCTGCTGGAGATGAGAAGGCTCTAAGAGAGCAGGAGTGTGGCTGAGAGTGCCCTTACCTGATCTCATCAGGGAAACTGACCGCAAGAGTATAATGTTTCCTTATGAAAGGAGGAAAATAGCAGATTGCATTAAAAATGTAAAGTGAAATCTGATAGACGCGTTTATTTCTATTGCGATACTTAAAACGTGGCTGGGCCAGCTGCTTTTATGCTGTGTCAAACAGGGCTGCTTGTGCTTTTGGTGTGGTTATAGGGTACAGCTGTGGGGCGGTGTCCTCATGCCAGATGTGCAAACACAGGGTGTTGCCAGATCCATTCTGATTGGGGGGACTCTGTGATTTAGAGGCAACGGTCATAGTAAGCTGAGATACCTGTTCTCTGGAACATCTCAGTGTTGTTGGCTGGAAGAAGTGTGACAAAGTGCATTTTAAAGTCTTGGAAGGAGCATGTGTTGGCCAGACGGCCTTGTGGAGAGGAGCATCGCCAAACAGCGGAACAGCCCGAGCGTCCTGCTCGCCTGCAGAAAATCAGCTTTTGTTTTGATTTTTCTTGGCCGATATCTTGTGCTGTTTTACAAGCAGCCCTGCAGGCAGCTTCCCAAGCAGTGTGAAAATTATGCTGGGGTGTCTCCGTGCCCACAAACATTTCCAGAGCCCTTGGTGCTACTTGGAGCCATTTCCAGATTGTGGTGAAGAGAAAACTCATCAGGGAATTTCCCCTCACCACCCCCTCAGCCTTCCATTACTTTGAGGATGGTCATGAAACCAGGAGGGGTTGGCAGAGTTGTAGGAAGGTGCTGTCAAGATAAGGAGGGATAGAGTTGGGCTGCCTCCAGATGCTGTGAGTTGTGGGTCTTGGAGGGCACAGGAGGGGAGAAGGGGCTGCAGGGGAGCAGTGTCAGCCCTGATAAGGAGGAGCACAAGGTGAATGCCAGGCTGGACAGGACAAGAGACTGAGTAAAAGGGAGAGAGGATCTGCGGGAGGGAAGAGCAACAGAGCTGTCTGGAGTCCAGGTAGGAAACCAGCACATGTTGCAGGAAGGGAAGTGGGAGAAGGAGTCAGTGCAAGAAGGAGGAAGAGGAAGAGGGACAGTGAGCCATGGGGAAGAAGGATGGGACGTACAGTTTACCAGACAGTGGCAGAAGTGTGGGGTATTGGTTGACCAGGAGGGCTAAAACACGTGGGAATCCCAGCTTGTTTCTGGGAATTGTAAACAGGAGCTGATTATCTGTGTTGAAGTCTTTACTGCATCTCTGCCTAACCTTGCCTTTGCTAGTTTGGTTAAACCCAAGAAAATAACATTATTCAAGATGGTGATTAAGTGTAATTTTAAATCAAGCATCCATTTAAAACTGCATAGGCTGTCTCTGAATTTGGGCAAACAGTATTGGAGGGAAGCTGAAGTTAGTGCGGGCGAGGCAGCATGGGTGTTTTTGTGGCTAATCTGTCAGACTAGTTTCTAGTAAGCTTTTCAGAGCTCACCCTCTTGCTATTGCTGGAAATACTCCTGAAAAAATTGAGGTCTGTTCTAAAAGGAGGTGACAGAGATCATGTGAGGTACAGTGACTGGTTGGTTACTTGAAGTGAGGAAGCCTTTTTATAACCTTGGATTCAAGTACTGCTTTTTTGCAAAATATCACAGCTATTCTTAGTGGTATTTCTGTGTCCGTGTGTGCGTGTTCTGTATCCCATTTATATCTCCTGAAGAAGGGATGAATGCTTTTAAGTCAGACTCTGCAATTTGATGGGAGAAGTTAGTGAAAGATTAGGAATTAAGGGAGGACTAATACTTGGTTGTCATCGGAAGATATTTTTGAACTGGATTGTTACTTGCCACAGTTTAGGGGGCTGAGGCTGCTTTTTGAAAAGAGTTTGTGCTTTCAGTGTCTAAAGATGTTTCTTTATTTAAAAAATCATATTGTGATGTTTCTATGGATACAAGTATAGTGAATATTGTGCTTCTTAAATTAATGTAAAAACAACACAAAGTAGTGTGCATTTGGGGATTTTGTGCTTAACTGTTGAGAAAACTGCTGCCTTAGGCTGGGCAGAGCAGACTTGTTCCCAAGTACAATTTTGTGTTTATTTGCATGCCTCATGAGCCATAAGTCACGATGGAGTTGACATTGAAGAGATCAGAGAGCAAAGCCTTCTCACAATGAATTCTGTTGTATTTATTAGGTCTTGTGGTGTTTGTTTGTTTTTTATTTTTAGGTAACTTTACTAGTACAGAAAACAACCGAGGTCACTTTCTTGAAACTCCAGAGGAAAAAGATCTCTCAAATGAGAAATGTTATTTAGAGAGACATTCTGTATATGAAAAGGTGGAAGACCAGCCAACAGAAGATTTTGGCCAACATTCATGTCCACGTCTGGACAGGAAACGCAAACACTCTGGTGAGAGAGTGCAAAATGATGGCAGCCAAAATGAAAGCTTTGTGGATGAACTGCAGGACGAAGTTATATCAAAAGCAAAAAAGAAGAAGAACTCCAAAGGTAAGACAGCATTTTGCTTTGGTCTCTCTCAAGGAATGTCTTGTGAAAGGAACGTCCCTTTGGCTTAATGTGTTTCCATTTTTGAACTTGCTAGTTACTAATGTGAGCACTGTCATTTCACTTTAAATTATATATATGTATATATATGTATGTATATATATGTGTATATATATATGTATATATAAAAAAACTTGGTATGTAAGGATAAAGCACTAGTCATTGGACACTGTAGCCACAGCAGTGCAAGTTACTGTAGTGCATGTAACCCTTAATGAGCGAAGCTTTAAAATGCATAGTGTGGTGGTAAAGCTGAGACTATATGCCCCGAAAGTGAAATGTAGCTTTTGTTTTAAGTTGAGGGGGCTTTTTGATTAATTTTTAGTTATTTTTCCATTAGATGACTGGCCTGAGAGGGAAATGACAAACAATTCCTCTAACCACTTAGAAGAGCCCAATTGTAATGAGGTGACCAACCTGAAGGTGTGCATTGAATTAACAGGGCTCCATCCCAAAAAGCAGCGTCACCTGCAGCATCTTAGGGAACTATGGGAGCAGCAGGTGTCACCAGAGAGATCCCCGTCCGGCAAGTTGGGCCGGCAAAGCAGGAAAGATTTAGCTGAGGCTGTTCAGCCAGAGGCCACTGCAAAGGTCAAAGACTTCACAGAAGAAAGGCACACCAAGAAAAGGTCAGAGGCCAAAAGCAATAGAAGTTGGTCTGAAGAGTCCCTCAAAACAAGTGACAATGAACAAGGTATGCAGAGACTACTAGGGAAACCAGCTGGCTTTAGCATTTACAGTGACGCATGCTGCCACCAATGTTAAGGAATTGTTGAGAGTTTTTTTTTCTTCTTTCTTGTTTTTAAATTATATTTCTGTAGATGTCCATTTTTATAAGGACTGACACCTCCTCTTTAAGAATTGCACTGTAGCTGATATTTGTCAGACAAGAAAATGTGTTTGTGTATGTGTGTGTAACTATGTGTTTGTGTGTGTGTGCGTGTGTGTTTTGGCTTTAAATATTTTCATAGATGATGTGGAAGATGAAGTTTTATGACTCTAGAGGAGAGCTGGGGAGGGCATAAAATGCAGGCATGCTTTTGGGTGAGAGAGGGAGCAAATGGGCTGCTAGTTGGTGTAAGGGTGTTTGAGCACATGTAGGATTTGAGGGGCTGTGAGCTTCTGAAACAGCATCAGCACAGCTGTAGCAGCTCTTGATCTCGGGAACCCAACACCTCCAGCACCCTCAGCACTGCTGGCTTCCCCTGCCTTTTCCAGGCCATATGCTCAAGAGCAAAGCTCATCCTTCTCCTGACAAGGATGCTTTGCTGGTTCATCCTGAGCACGTTCTGTAAACCCCTTTCACCCAATTTCCTGGCCCCTTGGCAGAGAGAGGTCTTCCAGCAGCTCTCTCCTAAGGGTTTGCTTCCTCAAAGCATATCAGCTTTCCTTGACTTGTTTTTGGCTTCTTCTTCCCACCTCACTCCACTTCCTCCTTTCCCCATCCTCCCTCCCATTTCTGTCGATTCCCCATTCTGGGGGAAAAGCCTGTGGATACAATCTGCCAAATTTTCCTTGGGATGGACAGGTCACTCTCCTGTCCTCACTGTCCTCAGCCCCTGGGCAAATTTTCTGCTCTGATGCATTTCTCCTTCCTTGCAACATTTTGCTCCTGTAGCTTGGCTGGAGAACTGATGGGGAATGGAATCACACAATCCACAGGGAAAATCCCCTTTTCTCTTCTCTCTTTTCCTGCTCTTACCTCTCCAAGCCCTCTGCTTATTTTTGAGGAAAGATGATTTCTAGGAGCAGGAGCTCTGTGTATGGTGTTTAGGCTCCTTCCTCCTTCACAAACCTGGGAGCCTCATCAACTGGAAGATATTCACATTCCAGCTGGCCTAACCTGTAGTTTAGCTGAGATCCCCCTGAAAGAGAGAAGCATGAGGAGAATGGATCCTCTTGTCCCACACCATGGAAAGGCCTGAGTCCAGATCATCCTGTGCCAGTGAGGATTTTCCTTGGTAGTGTGACTGAAATGGTCACAGGCAAAAGTATCAGCTTCCCTTCGGTCCTAAAGCTCTTCATCTGTCTTTCTCCTTGGTAGGATTGTATGAGGGCAGAAACCCCCAAACTTTGATGCTTATTGATGAGGGAGGTTCTCCAAAGGAATTTGTGAAGCAGGAGATCAAAACTTGGTTTAAAAGGAGCTTTGACTCTTACTTCCTTGCTTTATGTGCTGCCTTGGTGAGCATGGTATGGGCTCAAACACCCCTGCCCCTTACCTTTGTACTTTCTGAGAGAGATACCTTGTAGAGATTAAATGAGGGTCACTAACAAGAAGCTGTATTGTGTAAGGATGCTCTCACTTTCCCCTGCAATGCCTCCTGTGGCAGTGACGGGCTCATGGCCTCGGGAAAGAAAAAGAGGTGGCTCCCAATTTATGCACCATTCCCAAAGGCATTCAGGTTCAGTTGCCCTATGGCTATGAAAAAGCTCTTGGGTTGGGAAGGTGCTATAAAATCATAAACTTGACTAAATTGTGCCTCGCTCTTCATTGTACAAAGACACTGGATATCATTCAGATAATTCTGCTGGTGCTTCTCCAGCCCATTTGAAGTGCAAACTTTTGAATCTCCTTGTTCTTAGTTAACTGGGATGAGGACATTTTTCTCCACTGTGTGACAGAGCATCCCTCTGCATGACAGTCTCATGGGGATAGAGACTTCCAGCTTGTCTGTCTTGCTCAGGACTAGTCCTCAAACTTTGCTTAAGCATACAGAGACTGTGAATATGAGAATATACACTGTCACTTGCAGCTTTTTTTTTTCTTTTTAGTTTGGGGCTGAGAACAGCTGTTCTCTGTGCTCAAGCACTGCCTGCAGTTGTGGCAGTCTCTGGTTGTAGCTGGTTGTATCCCAAGGAGCAGGCTGTGACAGAGCATGAGGATTGCCTCTGTGCCTGTGAAGCCTCAGTCTAACATTAGCAGGATGATTTTCCACTCCTGCCTGCAAATCTCTGGGAATGTGGAGGTTTCTGACTTCTGGGCTTGTTACCCCAGTTGTGTTTATCCAAAGCAGTGTGGGCAGCAGGTTGAAGGAAGTGATTCTGTCTCTCTGCTCTGCTTCTGTGAGACCCCAGCTGCAGTGCTGTGTCCAGTGGTTGGGCCCCCAACATGGGAAGAACATGCACCTGCTGGGGCAAATCCAGAGGAGGCCACAAAGAAAATCAGGGGGCTGGATCATCTCTGCTAGGGAGACAGACTGAGGGGGTTGGGGTTGTTCAGCCCAGAGAAGAGAAGGCTCAGGGGAGACCTTACAGCACCTTCCAAAACCTAAAAGAGGGCTCTAAGAGAGCTGGAGAGGGACTTTTGACACGGGCATATAGTGATAGGACAAGTGGTAACGGATTTAAGCTGACAGAGGGTAGGCTTAGATTAGGTTATTAGGAAGGAGTTCTTCACTATGAGAGTGGTGAGGCACTGGAACAGGCTGCACAGAGAAATTGTGGCTGCCACATCTCTGGAACTGGTTAGGGCCAGGTTGGATGGGGCTCTGAGCAACCTGGTCTAGTGAAATGTTTCCCTGCCCGTGGTGGGGGGGGTTAGAACTGGATGATCTTTAAGGCATGCTCTCCCTTCCAACCCAAACCATTTTATGTTTCTGTGATCCTGTTGCAAAGGGAGGTTGCCATGCTGGGTCTCCAGGGTGCAGCAGGTCCGTGATGCCTCAGGGCACCATCACACTGCTTGTCCAGCCCTGTGACCAAGGCAGAAGCCAAGGCCTCTGCTGGGGTCCCAGCTGAGCAATAACCCTGTGCTGCTGGCAGTGCAGTGCTAGCTCTCCTGATGCTCCCCCAGGAGCTGCAGCCGCTCACCCGGTGCGGGGAGATATCCCGAACAGCGCAGAAACAAAAACCCTGAGGAGAGCAGCCAGGAGGATCTCTCCCACTGGGAAGCATGTGCCAGCCCTTGGGAGCTGCCTGGGGCTGCAGGCAGCGTGGCTTGGCAGGCAGGAGGAGGCAGCTGCTGGGGTGGGAGCTGAACAAGCCAGCGTTCAGGTGACGCGGCAGCAGCTGCTTTGCCGTGCAGACCTCTCAGCAGCCCGCTCCTGCGGGAAGGGAGACAGGTCCTGCTCTGAGTCANCGTTTAGCCTGGTGCCTGCTGTCACCACTGTGGAGGGGTCAAAGTGAAGCACAGAGTTGATGTGGAGTTTGCAGGCAGGAGTAGACATCTTTTGTGATGTGATTAAACTTCTGCTTTCAATGCCTTGGCACCTCTGCATGGGAAAACCTGCAGTTCTTTGAGATGAGCTTCCTGTGTTTTTCTTTCCTCCATCCTTTCAGTATTTCTGTCCTTCTCCAGACCTGTGAGTTTTTCATTCTATTCTAGTTTTTCTGCATGCAGCTGTTTGTTCCATTTGCACTCACCAGAGCTCCTCACTGTTGCTTTCCATCTTTTCCATATTTTTTTTTATTTAGTAAGTGATTAAGTAGGTAAGGACAGTACTTCTGTGTTGGAATTGGGCTTTTCACGTGCTACTTAGTTGGGAACATGAGAATTAAACACTCCTTACTTCGTGCTGTCCACAGAGTTGGAAAGACAGCCTTGTATCCACAGACTCAGCCTATGACTAGGTGCCTTCCTTCAGTATTGCAAAGCCTGAAAAACTTACATGATTTTTGCTGAACAATCTGCACATCATGTGTCCCATAAATTCCCTGACATCTGCTTGGCAAGCCGTGGTATATGTCTTTTTCTAGAAAGTGGCTCAAAAGAACTGAGGGATTTCTGTTTTCATCCTTAATCTAGAAAGCCTTCTGTGAGTTACTTTCACAGATCTATTTAAAAGAAGACTAAAGTGTGAAACTGCCCACCAAGAGGATTCTAGATTTTATTTTCTTTTTTACCAACTGGTTCCGGACCGAGTCTCTTTAAGTAAGGGTGTCTCTCTTTTGAGCACCTCCTTATTTTCTCCTGCCATCTCTTCTGTTCTGAAAAGTAGCATCACTTCAGAGACTTCTCAGAGCAAGGGAGCCTCTTTCAAGTTCTCAAATGTTTTTTCCACACCTTCTCTTGGTGGTGTGGTATTGTTTGGCTGAATTGTCCTTTCCTTTCCAGCAACCTTTAATTTTTCTGCAGAGGAGTTGGTTGTGAGGTCACCTCAATTCTCCTCCCAAGGGAAATTCAGACTATAAAATGTCAACTTTCCTGTCCTTGTTTTGTTGTAAGCCTGCTTGCACTCTGAAAAAAACCCCAAAACTAACCATGCTTTTTTGCATGTGGCCCAGATTGTGTGATCCAGCTTGTTGGAGCTAACCCCTAGAGAAAACCCAGCCCTGCCAGTATCCTGTCACAGGCAGTGGAGCACTGGCCTTATTGTCCCAATGTCCCAGAAAGACTCACTTCTGAATGGAGAAAAAAATGTTTTTTTCTTGGGGAAAAAAAACATCTGATTGCTTTTCCTGCAAAATCCCTGTGCTTTCTGGTAGAGAGCTTGTACAGAGCTTCTGTAGGGACAGCTCCTTGAGTAGTCTTTCTTCTCTTGGCTTGTTTTTGAAATCAAAATGCTGCCCAGGAGATGTTCCGTGTCTTACAGCCGTCTTGGGGCTAAGCTCAACATCCCCACCTGTGCTGTCCCATTAAAATCTGATCCATGCTCCCACCTTTCTTCCTGTTCCCTCTTCCCTGGCCATCCCTGTGTCTGCACTTGCACCCACTGAGACAAGCCGGGCTGGGCCCAGGCTGCTGGAGGAGTTGGTTCCCCTTCAGATCAGGCAGTCCTAGGTAAGGAGGCGAGCTTTTTCCTGCAGCTCTGCCTGTGGTGGCTGGGCTGTGGCACTGCCAAGCTGGCCTGGCACACATCCCCAAGCCTTGGTGCTGCCCGGCACCTGTGTGGGGCATTTCATTCAGGATTTTTATTAGAGCCCGAGAACCGCTAGCGTAGCGTCAACGGGCGAGATGCTATTTACAGTTTGGATGTGGAACGTTAAAATATTAATGATTTGAAAATGTAATTGTAGATCTCTTAAGCAGTTGAGGAGCTTGTGTTAAGTGCTAGCAATGCATTTTCCTTTTAACACACCATGCGATGTGTAATGCCTTTCCTTCCCATTTAGGCTTGCCCGTATTCCCGGTGTCTCCGCACATGAAGAGCCTTTCATCCACCAATGCAAACAGCAAAAGGCAGGCTCAGCCAAGCTGTACTCCAGCCTCGAGGTTGGCTGCCAAACAGCAGAAAATTAAAGAAAGCCGGAAGACAGATGGGCTGTACACAGACGAAGAGGAGGATTTCCAACATGCATCTCTGCTGCCGAAATACAGCGAGTGTGAGAAGCCATCAGGGAAACGTCAGTGTAAAACAAAACAC
Organism: Buphagus erythrorhynchus; assembly: GCA_013400855.1. Classification (NCBI taxonomy): domain Eukaryota; kingdom Metazoa; phylum Chordata; class Aves; order Passeriformes; family Sturnidae; genus Buphagus; species Buphagus erythrorhynchus. The sequence continues at coordinate 1,024 of VZTT01037510.1, read as the reverse complement.
TTGGCACTGCAGGAGAGGAGAAGGAGGTCATCTCTGACAGGGGATGACACCACAGATATCGAAAATGCTGAAGATAAGGTATCTTTATTTAGACTTAATTGTCCACCAGCCTCTGAGAAGGCAGAGCCAGCTTACTTAAAACTAACGCACTGTCGTGCATGCAGGGTAGCGGGGATTGCGTTCAGATTTGTCTGTGGATGCTTTGTACATTTTGTGTTTGCTTTTCTTAACCTTAGTTGAAGGCAGTGTTGCAGGGGTGAAGCATCTTGTGTTTAAAAGCTGTAGAGGGGTCTTCCTTTAAAAATTAAGTAAGAGTAGAAAAGCGTAATTCCTTGCAGACGAATACAGTCCCATCGCTGTACTGTGCAAACAAAGATAAAAACCCCCTGCCGTCATGGTTTTGACAGGTAACGCTAACGAGGAAAGTCAGGAAGCGACCGGAGCCGAGTTCAGACGGCGACTCCTCGCCAGCCAAGCCGTACGAGCCCAAGCCGTACGAGCGCCTGCAGCAGCCCTCGCTGCTCCCCGTGCCGCAGCCTGCACAGCTGCCCGTGGCCAGCCCCCCCCAGGAGACCACCCCCAGCCGGCCCATGCCGCCCGAGGCTCGGCGCCTCATCGTCAACAAGAACGCAGGGGAGACGCTGCTGCAGCGGGCGGCGCGCCTGGGCTATGAGGTGAGGCTCCCTCCGCTCCCCGTGCGATGACGGCTTTTTTTAATTCCAAAAGTTTAAATCCTCTTCCTGGATTTGTAGATGGAAATTATGCGGGTTAGCAGCAGCTTTAGGTTGGGTCGTTGGAACTTGTAGCCGCCGTTGCCCTGCTGCTTTCCCTTCCCTGGTGTGTGGGGTTTGGAGGCAGGTTGCTGTGGGAATGACTCCCCACTGCTGCTGGGTCAGCTGACAGGGATGCAGGGTGAGCAGCATCCCGCAGGAATGAGCGAAGGGTAAAGTTTTATTGGTAACCCTCACTTCCCTTTAAATATAAACCATCTGCAAACAGAACGAATGTATTTTATTTTTTTTTT
>VZTT01037502.1:46403-81753 GCA_013400855.1 Buphagus erythrorhynchus | reverse complement strand
CCAGCAGGGGCCTGGCGGGATAGGGGGGGCTCGGCCCGGCGCTGCCTCCATGGCGGGCGAGGCCGGGCCCCAGCAGCGCTCCCAGCTGTGCAGCGGGTCCCCTGTCTCCCCGCCTCGCTCCATGCTGAATTAAACTGAGCGTGCGGCGGCAGCGGCCGTGTCGGGGCTGGACGCGCCGCGCCCGCAACTCTGCCCTGGGCCCCGGGAACAAGTGCGGGAGCGCTGCGGCCGCATCCGCTGCTCAATGCTGCCCTCTGCGGGACAGCGCCCGCCCGGCCCGCCTGGGTTGTGGGCTGTGGCTCCGGGGGGCGGGGTGGGGGTTTGGGGGCGTTTTTGGTGTTCCCTGCTGCCAGTTACGATGGGTGATCCCGGACGGCCTGGGAGGGCAGCGGGGCTCTAATCGCCCTGAGCTGGCACTGCCCTACCCGAACAGACTGATTGCAGCTGGTCAGAGGTGAAAGCGCCACAGCAGCGCTCTCATCTACTCTTCAGGTTAAAATTAAATACAAAATTACTCTCGTTTGGATTTGTGTAGGTCCAGAACATGGGATAAGTAAGTTGGAGGCTTTTCTAATGCATCTGCACTACAAAGTTTGCTGCTGCACAGATAGTGGCCGTGCAATTATTTGAGAGGAGCAGTTACTTGGTCAAAAGGTGAAAAATTCCCCTGAAACAGTTGAAACATATGGAGAACCCAGAAAGGACAACAGGCAGTCACAAACCACCCTTGCATATTATCCTGTAGAAAGCACTATAAAGCACAGAATTAAGCGTGTTTGCCAAACACAAGATGACAATTTCTAATGCAAGAGCAGAATCTACCTGGTAAGGAGTGAGAAAAAAAAAAAAAAAGACATTCCATGCTGTAACAATAATCCATGTCATCAACTTGTTCTTTCCTCCACACCATAGCTCATCATGACAAACCCATACATTTGTATTGAAAATAAGTATTATACAGAGATAAAGATTAGTACAAACCAAGTGTATTTCTATCCTCCAACAAGTAGGACAGGAAATTGCTTCCCCCAGCCCACACCATGGAGATATGGGATAGAACTGCAGCCCCAAGGCATATTAAGATCAGCTATCATGGCTGTCATTAATGACAAGGTATGTTTTATGAAAAGAGGGCACCATCCCCATACATCCACGGCTAAAAGGTCCTGTGGCAGGAGGATAGCTCCTAAACTTCCTCTCCCTGTCCCTTCACAAGCATGGGAATGCATGTTTGTGCACAGGATATATGTGTTACTTTTTAATTAAACAATTTGCACATAGTAGGTAAGGTTATTAATATTAAATAATAACTTTTATTTGCTCTGCCCCATTCTTTCTCTTGGCAGATGTTCCACTGTTGTGCACATATAAGTGGAATGATCTCATTATGGAGAAAAACCACCATCTGACTTGTATTGTGTTGCGCCAGGGAACATGGATTTGAGAGTAAAAGCAGGAGACAGTCCTCTAATCATGTAATTTCTTGAGTTGGAAGATACTCAGAAGATCAAGGCCAAGTCCCTGCTCCTCACAGGACTACTCAAAACTACACCATATGATGAAGGGCATTGTCCAAACTCTCCTTGAACTCTGATAGACTCTGACCACTTCCCTGGGGAGCATGTTCCAATGACTGACCACCCTCTCAATGAAGAACCTTTTGCTAAAGTCCAATCAACTTCCCTTAACAGTTTCATTCAGTTCATACCATGTCCTAGCCACAGCTTGTGGGCAGATAGTATATTTATATGTGCTCCATTCATCCTGGGAACATTCTCTTCAATAATAGCTGATTTTGCAGATAAAAAATTCTGGTGGTTCTTACCTGGTTATCAAGGGGATTCAGTAAATGTCCCACAAGTGTTTTCAAACTTTATATATAGATTCATGTTCTTTGCCCAGCAGAAATAGCAGGCAATAATATACTTCCAGCTTATTCTGAAAACTGTTTTTTAAAGTTGGTTTGCATCGTGCCAGACCACATCTTAGTATTGTTTTCTTGCTCTTTGTGTTCCAAAACTCTGAAGTACTGTGGTTCTCTGTGAGGTACATAAATGCACACCAGCACACCAAAGAGAAGAATATACCCTTACTGTTTCTATTTAAACACTCCCCCTGCCTTGACCATGAGTGACTGAGAATTCAGACTTTTTAACTAATTGCAAAGGGGTTCAAACCAAGACATTTAATTCCCTATATAAATACCTATAGCTATCACACTACACCACTGTCTCTCTATACCATAAATTCAGCTTCAATAAACAAGATTGAGGTTGCTTTTCTAGCACCCACGTCCAAATCCTAAATTTCATTTCTGCAGTACGCTTTGACCATCCCCCTATTCTGATCACACACCTCAGAATATATATATACACATATATATTTTTACATATATATCTGTTCTCTTGGAGGCAACATGATTATTTAATATACAGAAGGGAAAGGAGTATAATAGAACAGATAAGGATCAAAGTTCCTAACTTTTATCTGCCCTAGTAAGTGGTTGAAAGATTAATTTAGCACAGGGTAATCTCATGAGGCATAAAGTGCTTGAGACAATTAGTTCTCACAGTGAACTGTTCTCTCTCCTGAACCTAGCGGAGCAGATCAGTAAGGACTGGGAGATAATCAAAACTTGTGCTTTGGTGATGCCCTGTTGGTGAAATGGCATCCCAGGAAGGCAACTGCAAGGATCCAACAGTAACTGAAGAGGTAGTGCTGCTCTAAATTACAATGAAGACTGGTTTCTCTTGAAGCTACCTTTACCTGTTCAATTATCAGCTAGCTGCAAAAATTAATAAAAGTAGAAGACTCAACATGCACCCTTAATGCAGAAAGGAAAAAAAACACTGCTCAAGAAATCTCTCTCTCAAGGATGAAAACCAAAATAAAAAATTCTCCAAAGGTCAAGTTACATCACTGTAAGTCTCTAAGAAAAGCAGAATGACCCTTGTTCACCACCTTCCTCCATTCACCTTGCAGACACAACTGACCTACAAATTGTTCCCTCTAACCCCAACTCCCAGTTGCTCCTAAAATGTTTGATCTCATTTCCCACACTCAACTCTTCAGTTAAAACAAAACTATTTCTAGGCAGAATATCATGGGAAAAAAAAAACAAAAAACAGGTCAGGAAATCAAAGCTTTCTGAACATTATTTTCTTTCACTTCCTACTGAGTTGGAATCAAGTTCTCCAGGAGCAGGAAGAATTGAGCTGTTCTCCCAGGGAAGGGGAGCCAGGTGCCAAGGGACAGTGACCTCCCCAATTGCAGCCCATTCCTATTGTACCTAAATAAGGTGAGCAGGGAACCCTGGTGCTTTTCAAATGTAAGGTTTCTCTTCCATATAAATAGAATTTCCTGTATTTCAGTTTGTGGCCATTGCCTTTTGTCCTAACACTGGGCACTACAGAGAAGAGCCCAGCTCTGTGTCCATCACACCATCACAGGTATGCTCTGGGCCCCATCCTAGGGTTTGATTACAGGTAGCTGATTGCATATTTTATTTATTTTAAGCTCATTTGTAGTATTTACTTTTCTACAATCAGCAGTAAGGATGACACTTGTATAACTCCTCCTTGAAAAATAGTGTGGCTGTCTCTAAACTAGTTAAATCATTACTTAAGTAAACAAGATGTTTAATTCTCTGTTAAAGGAATGGTAGTAATATCATGATTATGTATTTTGTATCACTGACTTCTACTGTCATCTCTTTGAAGCAAACCAAGAACACATATGGAATGACTAATTAGAATCTTCAAGTGTATTATATTAAATTGTTGACAGCTGTATCTCACCATCATAATAATGAGAACTAGAAAAGTTCAAGGCATCTTTTCTATACTTCATTTATTAGGAATTTTTCTATCATGTATTCTCCAGTTCATGTGTAAAACACTGTTACTCATAACAGCACTTAGAGCACATTAAAGACATGAAATATTTATGTTCTAGTGATCAAAATTAATTAATACAGATTATATATTTTTTGTACATTAGTACCTCCCTATATAGCTTTACGTGTCTTTATTTAAAGAAGCCAGAAAAGATAAAACATCATTCCTAGGCTTTCCACTGGGGAATATGGATATCCCAACTGAAGTATCACTAAACTAACAGGAAGCTCAGTAAGACTTTTGGATAATTCTCAGACTACACTGATCTGCATCTATTATCTTTGTATTTCCATGCTGTAATAAGTTCAAAAACTGTCGTGATGCTTCACAGATTTTTTTTTTTTGGTGCTTTAATTCTGTCTCCTTCACCACAGACAAAATTGCCTGGAGCATGAATTTCAAAGGGCAAGTTACAGAATCTTTTTATCTAATTTATAAGTTTTGTCTGTGCATAGCTTAAAGCAATGGTCTCGAACAGTTTTTGACTGAGCAAGAGTTTCATAGGTCCACAGGGGTTTGGTTTGGGTTTTTTACCACTGTGGCAAAGTCCACAGAGGTATGAAAATTAAAGCCAAATACAAGGTTTTACCTATGGTTACTTGGTGACAGCAGCAGTCTCGGTCTTGCTCAGTCAGCTTTATTTCATCTTTGAGGTTTAACCCTGAATGATAGATAAAGCAGAAGGCAGTGTGCCTGCTGCTGCCCACAGTGCCATTTAACAGCTACAGAGGAAAAGGAGGAAACATGTTCATCCTACAGGATCCCACGGGGGAGATCCTTCTGAGGCAAGGACCAGCTAGCTACCTTTTCCCTTGCTTTGCTGGAGAGGAGTGGAGGGAGGCGGGCTGTGCTGAGCCCCTGCTCCAGCCCATGCCATGGAGCTCGGTTAGCCGGGCTCTGGGCTCCCATGGCAGAGCACACATAGCTCATGGCCGGGAGTCACAGCCCTGCCCTGGCCACCAGGACACTCCTGTCACCAGCTGCCTTTGCTGCTGGCCTTGCACTCAGTCTGGCCTCAGGGCTGGTTACTTCTAAGCAGGATGTGCTGCAGGTGATGAACATGACTGATTCCTCAGCTGTGTTTGTCCAGGAATGGGAGACTGAAAAATGGGATAACAGAGCAAAAGACTAAGCAATGGTTTCTAGAGAAAAAGGAGATTTACTCTGGTTTTCTTCAAAGACTTTAGCAGTGGAGCTTATCTAAAGACCTGACTTATGTCCAGTGATAGTGGGCAAAATTTATTGATTTTTATCAACCTGAGAAGACATGCACTCATTTCACAGTCTCCAGCTATGATTCAGAATTTCTTGAGCTTTCCCTTGTGTGATATGATCAAGCTTAATCATGGCCTGCTGATTGTAAATGGAACATACTTCTGGTCTCTGCTCTTTTAAAGAATTAATGAATGTTCAAAGAGTTGAAGAAAAGCCTCCTTGTACTATGCGATGCTGGGCAATAAAATATTGAGCTTAAATGCAGGAAAAAGCAATTCTGACTTTACATATTTAGTGACATGTTCCAAGTTAGTTACAGCTACTTTTGAAGATGGTCTTGGAATTGTAAGAGTTAGCTCTTTAAAAACATCAGCTCAACACTTTTGCAGTCAAAAAGCAAATAGAAGATTAGGAATTATCTTGTTAAGGAAAAGAAAATAGACAACTTTTTTTTTTAACATGTGCAATGTATTGTGCATCCTGTCCTTGCCTACTGTGGAAAAAAAATCTACTTTCTGGACTTGAAAACAATAATAAAGAATTGGAAAAAGATAACAGTAAATGATTAAAGATAGCACAAACTGAGCTAACAGATTTTTCAGACTGGATAAAGAGTATCTGAAAAGAGATGTGACAGATACCTAGAAATATCATTACTGGCATGGAGAAGGTGAAAAGGATTGATTGTTCCAATACAAAAGATAAAGAACATGGACTAAAACTAGAAGGTTCAAAACAAAGTTACTTTGTTAATGTCAATGAACCTGTGAAATCATTGCCACAGGTTGCTGTGGCTTGAAAAATCAGTCAACAAATACTTGGGAAAGTCTGTCCATGCAATAGAAAGACAACAGCCAGCTCCAGGACTGCAGTAGATACAGAAGCTGGGAGTATGCTCAGGGAAGTGCCACTGTTTATAGATCTTACTCCTGTACATGTCTTTGTCACCAAGGAGCACCTAGATGGACCTTGGTATGATTTAGCACACATGCTTATGCTTTTAAGATTAATTTCACTTGGTCCTGTAAGAGTTCTTTGATAACTGTTAACAATTTCTGTGTTTGAATCTATAGCCTGGGCTATTCTATTTAAGAAACAGGGTTCTACACAGTGATGTTAATTCTGCATTATTTAAACATGAACATTTAGGCACCTGCCAAATATCCTATTCAGTTACTGCAGTAAGAATTTCAATGATTTTTCTTTAAAAAGGCTGTTGGACAGAGAATGATTCAATGACTTGCTTAGAATCCCACACCTCTCCTAAACCATAATATCTCAACAGTTTCTGGGACAAGATCCAGAGAATATCCATATGCTCGTGTGTGATGCAAGCAGCACTGGGTAGTAATTTCACTATTTATACACTGGTTTTCATTACACCTTTCACACAAAATGCCTTTGCATATTGGAATAAATCTCCCAGAAACAGTAATTGGGACATTTTCCATAGCAAAGGACTTTTCTAGGATGGTCTAAACTGGACTCATCTTTAAATCACCTGAACTGGAAGTAGTTGTTACCAGTCTTCCTCTGTCATCACTTCCATTTTGCCGATTTCTGCTGAACATTTTTAACCACTACCCCATGAGGAGGCTTTCCATCAGGGATGAAGGTGTATGGTAAAGTACTAAGGGACAAGTTACCATCCAGAGCCTGTTTTCTCTTGATTTCTAGATGCACCCGCAGCTGATTCAAGTGCAGGTCATCAGATGCAGGTTTTCAGAGAGCCCCCTTTAAATTTTAAATATAAAAATATGGCATAAGCATACTTATGCATGTTACTGTGCTTTGTGTTTTAGTTCTCCTCAGTTGCCAGAAGGTTTTATCTGCATTTGGGGAGGATTTGCAGGGTGGATGGCAGGAGGGTGTGTATAAAACACTAAAAATATTTACTTTTATATATGCCCACTGATGAGTAAGTATGCCTGCAAGTTCATACGTTCTGACATGCAAAGGAAGGCACTAAAATAATTTAAAACCCATTTTCATATTATTCAATTTTCTTCATACTTTCAGGACTCAACACTTGCTTGACTAATGTCAGACAAAAAGCAAATTTAGCAAATCTTTGACAAAATCCTATAAATTTTGTTTTAATTTCTGTCTGCACAAAAGAGCAACCCAAACTACATTTCTTTTTTTAACACTATTCAAATTTTTCCTTTTCTAGCCTGTTATGAATAGTCTAGTCAAAATCCATTAATTTCTCTCAATTTCTACCTCTACTTACTGCAGGTTTGCTATTTAAAATGAAAGGCACCCTATGCATTTAAAATGTTACCACAGCAATTACTACTCAAACAATACATGCCAAATTAGAATAGTCATTTTTAGGGACATCGCTGAAGAAACTGTTTTCAGCCTAATGGAAGTTAATAACTGCTACTTACATGGAACATCATTACCATTATTGCTTAAATAAGGTCACATTTAATTAGTAAGTCATGAGCAAGAATATTCTTTAAAATGCCTGATCCTGGCTCCTGCAAATATTTTATGGATTCAGTTGAAGGTACAAACCAGCAGAAGGAGGGAAGTCTGAATGGACTGAGGATGCTTCCCACTGGTCCTGTGCACACTCTTCACAAGTGTGGGGACCTCAAAGGGCAGCAGTCACTCAGAACTGCCCACCTGCCCCATACCATCTGAATGTCTTGGTCACCCCAAAGAGCTGAGAAATTAATACTGATTTCTCAGATTAGAAATACTAACCTGATTCAAGAGACAGAATAGCTGATTGTGTATTAAGCAATGGGTTTTAAGGTGTTGAAAATCAGGAAGGCCAAACAATGTGGATTATATTTCCATAAACATATGCATTAATGGGGCTGAAACCAATGGGGATCTACTCTTTTCAGTGGAAGATTTAGTAATGGTAATAGCAACTTCAAAAACCAATGAGGAAGAAAATACCACATGAAGAAATCTTAAGCTTTTCTGCCTTCTTAAAACATTAGTCTATTTTTAATATGTCAGATAGCTTAGAATTGAGCAAGACACTGGTCCCAGAAAGCCAGCAGTTTTGCCCTGTAAGCTACCATTTGCTTATGGGGTTTGTCAGGGTGGTTTTTTTCTTTTTAATCAGTGTAGAATTTTACATAGATTAAATTACTGAAGTATGCAGAGTTTGGTTTATTATGTCTAATACGTGCCAGGCTCAAAAAAAGACTGTGATAAAATAATAGGGTTTGGTTTTCATTTTCTTTCCTCCATCTGATGTGATTTGAATTAGGAATTACTTTAGGACTACCATAAAAAAAAGGTCCAATTTTTGCCTTCTAGGAGCAAAGCAAACAACTTGAATGTAAGCAACTAAAAGCTGTTTACCAAACCAGTATGTGTGTTTATCCCTAAATAAATCTGTCACAGGGCTGTTAGATAATTTGTTTCTAGTGAGTACTTTGAAAAATTGCTATTTAACAGACACTGGAACTTCCTTCCAAAAATTGTCTCAAAAAAATTGTTGAGATTTTTGTGAACTTAATAGAGAAATATCTCCTTTCTGAATATGAAAAATAAGGAGATAGGAAACAGTCTGCCATCCCAGTACAATGTTGATCTGGCCACAAAACAGTTATTCAGCTAATTTTTAGTTTGTTTTTTTTTAATAATATCAGTTAAAACTCTGTTTCATTAGTAAACTGGGGAGATCCAAACTAATTCCAGGGACAAGGTAAACTGTTCCTGTTTACAGTGAAAATATTCCAGCAGAAAGAAAAGAGTATATATAGAAAGAAAAGGAAATACTAATGTATGCATATATGTTTATATAGAAAAGCTGTTTTAGCTGAAATAAGGAAAATCTCATTGTGTAGAATGAGATGAAAGCCACTAATTGAGAACAAACATTACAAATGAAACATTCACCCAGGAGTTTAATTTTCTCAATTCTGATAGCTCCTTCAGAAGACATGGACCATGTCATGTCCAATTAACAGAGCCTCTGAAGTTATCTGAGGGGGATCAAGGGCTCTGCTCTGTGTGGGAGTCCTCTGGCTCTTCTGCTCCTCAGCCAGGATCTGTACACACCCCAAGACCTGCATCTTTGCAGATCCTACAGCTACAAATCAAAACCCATCTGACTAGCTGTTAGCATTGCCAACTGTAGCCCCTTCTCTCTAAAATTAAGCCAAATTATGGAAACTACATGACATCTGGTCTCCTTCATGCGTATGATAATACTAGAAAAAACTATTTGCTGCTCCAGTACTGCACACAGAATGACACAGGTGACAGAAACAAACCAGGATTTCTATCTCTTTCAGACTGCTCCTACCAATTGAAATTTTAAAAATTATCTGTCACAATTTCATTGTCTTAAAATAGCACTTTTTTGTCAATTTTGGACACTAAAAGCCGGACGTTTAAAGAAACGCAGGTATCTAATTCTCTTCAACTTCATAGAGAACAAAGAAAGTTTGTTTCCAGAAAGATTGGCCATGAAAATGCTAATATTCATTAATGGAATAATTTATTTTGCTATGTTCTTACATGCCAGCACACCCAAGTATTCATGATATTCATACATTTGAGTTAAATACAACGTATTACTTTAGTTACTGCTATCAAGTGGTTTTCTAGTGCTGACAATTGTTTTGTATCTACTTGGCATGCACAGAGCTACAGCAGCTTCAGCCATTTTCCAGTCTCTGCTGACAAACAAGAGAAGGTCTCCACACCTATGATTCACTGCTGACTTTCCTAACCACTTTAATGCATTAATTCTTGAGGATGTTTTAACTGATTTACATAAATACATCCTCCCCTCCTATTATGCTATTAAATGCATTAGATTATTTTTTACAAAGCATTACTGGAGATGACTTGCAGCCAGCAAATGCTGTCCTTGCCACACAGTCCAGAAAAACAGAGTTGACAACCATCCTGTTTCCATGGTCTCTCTCTACAGACTGACAGACACAGTGGTGTTCACACTCAAAGTACAGCAAGCAGCTGTTTTTACCCAAGACATGAGCCCAGCTGTGGAGAGGAGGGTCTCACAGTGGCTAACATACACATTTGTTCTTCTGATATAGACAGGAAGAAAACATTTATCGATTAGTGGATTTAGGTAGAGTGAAAAGAGCCAGTAAAGTCCAATTGTAAAATCTGGGAAAATCAGGATGGTTATTAAAGAGGAGAGAGAACTTGGTAAAATAGATTGCTTATATTTGTTTGATTTTCAGGGTTTCCCTTCATGTAACCCCAGTGTGATTCTCCACAGGTTTGCAGCAGTTAGATTTATCTAGCTGTTTGGATCACTTCTGTATTTATTGTTTCCTGTTACCATTACAAAACTAGTGTAAATACCATGAAGTAAAGAATTTGCCTTTATTTGGTATGTTTTGCACTCTCTCATTTCCTTGTTCTTATTGTCAGCATCCAGAGACTGCTTCCAGACATCCCTTCTGTGCCCATTTACAGTTCCTCTGCCTCTCAGAGAGAAATCTTTAAGGATCACACAACTTTCCAATTCTAATGTTTTCACCAAAAAGAAAATGTGAACATGCTACTAAGCATATTCTGGTTCCTACAGATTGCTACAATTGCCTTACTTATCCCTCTTTCATAGGATTAAACTATAAATATGAATATAGTTACTGGAATGATTTCTCTGGTTTTTCTGCTATTTCCAAAAATAGCACCCAGGAGATAGGAACAAATGAATTTGGTATTTCATCCAGGGACAGGATACCTCTTGGGCTTTTTAAGCCTTTAAAAATTATTTAGCAGTGATGACAGATGCAAGACTGACATCTCAGTACAATGAAAACCTCAATTTATCCATGCTATCAGCAAGGCTCCAGTTATTGCACAATTCTATAGCTATGCAGTTTGTTACTGAATTAAATCCTTCCTATAGGATAGTGATTAATAATCCCTGCTTTTGTTGTTTAAAACAGATGTTTCAGGCCACAGAATGACAAAGATCAACTTAAATACATGAAGAGAGTATAAATGTCTTCCTGAGTCTGCAGAACAACCTGAAAAAATTTAATGGAGAGGTCTGCTTCCCCCTAATCACCTGAAAGGGTTGTCATGTCTGGAATGGAAAGATAAGTTACAGCATTGCCCTCAGTAATTATTTCTAGATAGAGAATTCCAGCAGAAGCAACCAGCTTTTGTTCTTAACCTCCAGTCCAAAGCTGGCCATGCAGTAGAAAAAGTAATAAAAAATAGTATCTCAGAGGAATTCGTTCTCATTACGAAACAATTTCATATTTAACTAACTTCAAATGTCTTAACATTAATTAAGCTACTGTAGAATACCAGTTTCTTCTGGTGCATTAGAGTTCTGTAGCAAATTTGGTGTAAAACATGGGTCCAGTTTGCAAAATGGTATTAAATGTCCTAAACACACATGCACTAAGGTCCTGCAGGTTTGTGCTAGAGTAGAGCACAGCATCACCAACAATCACAGTCGAGGGGCAGGAATTCCCCTCGCTGCCTTTCTTTTAGTGGCAGAGGGAATTTTAAAACCAAGGTGTGAAAAGGTACATCAGGCCCTTCTTCTCAGCTGATCCTGGCATCAGTCACTTCAGAAAGAGAATAAACCAGCAATTACTTTTTTGGTGTCTTTTTCATGAGGATTGCAGCAGATAGATTGCATTGTCTCCACCTTCTATGCAGCTGGCGATGCATGGAGCACTTCTTGTCCCAGCAGAGTAGTGGAACAACATGGATGCCTTTCCCATGGTTTATAAATCCTGTATTTTATATCCATGACCTTTGCAAATCAAGCCTCAAAGAGAAAGCACAGCCTATATAAAGTAAGTTTATACTTTGAAGACTTAAGACTTGCAAGTGAAATATATCTGTTCAGAGGAGCAAAGTCTTCACCAAAAAGTAGAGGCTTCTCAGGCAACTAGAAGCTATCTCTGTGAAAGCAGCATGAAAGAGCCATTGTCTTTTAATCTGTGATGACAAACTTCCTCAACAGCTGCATTCTTCCAAAATGAAGTGACCAAACTCCTGGGTGAAACTCCTAGGAGAAGGCAAAATCACCCAACCCTACTGCCTTGAAACTCCTCATATACATGAAATAAGGACCACAAATTTAGGTATAAGTGCTGAAGTAATTAAACTGTGCTTTCCCGCAGCAACAATTAATAGGAATAAAGGATAGAATAGGAAAGTAAGTGTGAAATAGGAGCTAAGACATTCAGAAAGCAGCCTAAAAACAGGCATGAGAAAAGTCTGGCCCATATATGTGCCTCCCCTTGCCTTGAATGAGCAGGAGACATCAGACCACTGAGTTCTGCAGTTTCAGTATCTGAAAACTGGGATATTATGCTAATAGCTGTGATGATAACATTTTATGTGGATTTCCAGGTCATTAAGGGTCATCCACTGAAGGAGCACAATTCCCACTGAAGACACCTCACTGGAAGGTCAGATATTACTCAGTGTAAGAAACAAGCCCTCTCTCTTGCATACCTGCCTTATTCAGGATGTGAGTTGCACACTGAAGACTGCAAAGGGCATGAGCCCACTGGCCAGCTCCTGGCTAAATCCTTTCCCACAGCTGCATGAAAGGTAAGTAGCTTCAAGGGAATCAGCAATAAGTTTACTGGTGCAATATTCAGTAAATGTTGTCTCTAGTGCACAGTGAGAGAGACAGATCTGTTGCCATTGACCTTAATACTACCGATTACTGTGTGGTTTGTTGAGTAAGCACTGTGTAAGTGAGCAAGTCAGAAGCACAGCCTCTGAATAAAGATAACATTACATCAATATTGTGTTATTTTAAGCTTATATTAGCAACCCAAAAGTATTTGTTAAACTAACAGGAACTGCGCCACGGGAAGCCCTCTTTCACTCCAGTTCTAATGCAAAAATACCCTGCAGAATAATCTCACAAAGCTAAGACTGCAGAAGCATAAAAACACAACAGAAAGCAGTTAGGGTTTGCATGCACATTTTTAACCTTGTTATTCCCAGACTTTTTTTTTTTTAGTTTTTCAAAAATTTCTGACCATGTTTAGTTTTAGTCCACTGACACCTATGCCTTTGCAGGAACTACTGTCTCTTAAGAATGCATCCTCTGCAAAGCCAAAAATTTTGCACTGGTACAGAAGCAGGAAACTTTCATAAGAGTGCTGAATTAAATAGTTTTAAGTGATTTTGCAAGAAGAAAAAAAAAATGTGGCAGATTACTATTCCCAGTTTTAATTTGTATATGCAAAACTAATGATCCAACATGACCTAAATGGGGAGTGCCACTTTCTGTTCACCAAAAATGCAAATGGTTGAGGACCTTGAAAAGTGGTGCTCCTTGCAGAGGTCACCTCATTGGTCTGTTATCAAAGCTTGCATAATGAAGTGGATGACACAGCCATTAACTTGTATATGAGCTTATATATGTCAAAGCAGACCAGCTTAATCTAAAGGTGAATTCAATAATGTTATGCTGAATTGCAGTACAAAAAGAGCCTGCAAAAGCCTATGATTAAGGGTCAGCACATCTGGCTTCTGATTTGATGTCAGCTGCTAACCCTTCTTTGACCTCATCCCCTGCAGACTTTCTAACTGCCTATTACTAAGGATATTTTACAATGTCATCTTGCTGACTCTCACTGTGCCCTGAGAAATACCACGTATCTTCACCTGTTCTAAGTTAATTTCCAAACCTCTTCAGTACACATGGAAAACTAACATTTACTCTCCTAAATCTGCAGTAAATTGTCATTGCACATTGGGAGAGAGTGAATGAAATTTGTAGGAAAGCTTATTTTTCCTTCCAAAATAACCTTTCTGTCCATTAGCCACTGTGATCTCTCAAATTTGCATGCTTTTCATAACAGCATTGGTGACAAATGTATTATCCTTAGTGTAGCTGTGTGAAACAAACAGCAGAAAAAACTTGCTTATGCTATATAGGAAATCATTCACACCCCATGTGATTTCCTACTTTACTGACTTTTATTGTTCTTCCATTTATTAATTTCCCTGTATTTGGCAGATTGGTGTCCCATTTCTGTTGTTGATAGGCTGAAGCTTGTTTGTACTTTTGAGTAGGGCAGTCCAATTCTGCCAAAAAATAAGGACAAAGCCTGTTGAGAGGCTGCATTCTTCTGCATAAGAGAAACCTCTCTCAACTTGGCTTTCCATTTGCATCAGAAAACAATCTGTTCATTAGAAACAGTTCATAATCTTAAATGTTTTTCTAAACTCCATACCAACTGATTCTCATTTCAAAACAAACAAAAATTACAATTTACAAAAGTGAAAGGTAGATAATTACAGCAGAACACTCAGTTGTTAGATCATTTCCAAGTACACAAAAGGAAGGAAATGAATGGTTTGTGAACACCCATATGCAATAGCAGACATTTCTCAGTTAGAATAAATGAAAAGTTTTTCAGTACGACTGCCCCAAGGCACCACAAGAATTTACTTCACAGATGTAAAAAAGATACATTAATTTGATACCTAAATATTTTAGGAATACCAATCAGTTAGAACACACCTTGCAATTATTACTCAATTTTGAGAAGAATGTGCTATAGGCTGACATACAGGAAAAAAGAATTCCACCATTTCAAATAGTATACCTGCATTCATACATATTTTTAATCTATTCAGATTTATAAAAGTTTCAGAAAAAAAGAAGAAGCTATCCAACACTTGAGTTGTTACATGCATCAAGATACATAACATAAAAGATTTTGTTTAGAATTCTACCAGTGATCAGCATATCCCACTTATTTTACCCTTTCCAGCACATTTAGGGAAAATGGGGCTTAATTATGGAAGCCAGCAGCTGTTGTAGCTCCATAATGCATATAAATAAAACACCAAAAGACTGCAGGGCGTCCTTTTGGGGTTACTATTTTAATGAAGCAGTATCATAGTTCTAGCTCATTCCACCCTTTCCGTGGTGCATATCAGCAGTAAATCTCACTGACTGCATGCTGCATCACTGAATTAAAGATAGAACCTACTGGGATGGAGCTGAAACCAATGGGAATTTAGAGCTGTACCACACGTAGCAGGGACTGGGCTCGTTGCCCACATCACAGCCTTATCAAAGTATCAAGAAAATAATAAACATAAAAAATAAAGTTCAATAGCTTCATTATCAGTATGACTAAACACAGCTTTCATAAACATATCAGGTCTATGCCTGCAAAGCCTTATAGTCACTTTTTCCTTTATTTGTCTCAGCCAAAAAGCAAACCTTCATTATCACTTAGAGTCCACCTGGTTTTCCAAACAGCGATTACACCTGCACTGCCATTCCACACTACAGCAAATTTAGTCCCACTTCACTGGTGTTTCTGCTGGACTGTAGCTGCCACCCAGTCTATCTGCCTCTCATTAGCAAGGCAGATCCCAGTAATAAGCAAAAGGACTCCTCATATATGGCAAAGAGATAGGGAAGACATTTGATGGATGTCTCTGACTCCTATGTCCACCTTGGCAATGCAAGCCTTCCATGAGCACCAGTAACTGTGCATGCACTGAATACATGTTTCCCCTGCTTCCCGAGCAGGTTGGGGTTGGCACATGCAGCCATCTCATTCTGTTTGTGTGAAAGTTTCATATTTTTCCCCATTATGAGCCTCCACAGCTCAGATTGATAGTAGACCCAGCTGTCCTTTATAATTACATTTTAATGACTTAGGATGGTTGTTTGCATTTTGGCAACTTGTTTAATAGTGATGACATTTAAATTGTCACAACTATGCTTCAAAGTTATCAATTTATTAGATGATCAGGAAACTTCACACCTATGGTGGTGGGGATTTTTGGCTGCAAATTCAGTAATCCATCGGCACACTGATTTATATAATGAAGGTTATTTCATAGAGATATGCTTTAGTTAATTCAGCCCTGAAAGGGATTTACTTGAACGAATTAAAAAGGTTCTGTTTACTTATTTATTACTTTAGATTGACAGATACTCTAAAAACACACATACTCTGTTTTATCTTCTCTTGCTTTTTCATTTCAGTACATTGACTTTTTGTGCACATATCCATTTATTTCTTCTTCTGCAAATGAACCTGGGATTTGCAGAATCACATATGATTCCTTCAGAGAAACACTTCTCTTGATACAGCAACAGAAGCACTCAAATATTGCATAGTTTATATTCTCGGTAGATTTTTTTGCTAAGTATTTCAACACCCATTCCCCAGTGGTGCATGGAAACAGTTGTCCAACTCCTTATAGATGCAGAAGTCATGAATAGCAGAAAAATTAACCCTGATTGCCTGGTCTGAATATCAGGTTTAATCATAGTACTGTCAGCTGCCTGGCACATTCCCTAATTGTTCACCCTTCAGGTTCTCTGCTTCCCATTTCCAACCCAAGGGTTTCAAGTCTCCCTGAAGTCTCCCACCCAGCCCTATTTGACCTGCTGCTTAGAAAAGAACCAGCACATGGTAGGGGCAGGTAAAGCTATTAAGTTTCCTCACAAAACCACTGCTGCACAGCCCCAGCTGTAGAGGAGGCACAGCTACAAATGAGCAGTGCTGGCCAGGCTCTTTAGAACAAATTGGTATCCTGCCATGTCTCCAGAACTGGGGCTCAGCTCTGGGACTGGCAAGCACAGAGCTGTTCCCATCAGCAGCACAGAGCAGCTCCCCTCACCAAGCAGGCTGACCACGGATGGCAGCTGCAGGAGCTGGTGGGGCTGCAGCCCCCAAGCAGCCCGTTCTTCTGGCAGAGGAGACTGACACCGGTCAGTTGATTCCAAAATTACTGGAAGAGCAGCATGCAGGTAAAACTGTCACACCTTGACTTTTAGGAAATCAACTAAAACATGCACATACACATGATTGGTGATTGATATCAACAGGGATACACACCAGTCATCATGAAGGAAAGTAGCTCTGGGAGGGGCAGAAGGGGGATTACTGCTCACTGCCAAGTCCCTGATATATAAATGGCACTACTGACAGGCACCATGCAGATGCAAGCAAACACCCTGTGAGCTCTCACCTACCTCAGGGACTTGGCCCAGAATAGGGTGTGCCATATAATCTCCTCTCCAAGAGAGAACTGGCTGTAATATACAAGTAGGAGAAAAAAAAAATCTAATGAATGTACTTCTCTTGACAATTTTGACTGCCTTTTCCTCCTTATCAGTGGTATTACCTTCATGCAAGCAATTATTAAGTAAACAGATCTCAAAGAAAAGTCATTTCAAGTACAGATTTCTTCCACTAAACTCCCTGGAGTGCCCACTCTGTAGCCCTTGGGCAAAATCCAGCATGAATTTATCTCAAGAACAGGCCAATGCTCATTAATCAAGCAAAGGCCTGGCTGAGATCCTCACAGGCGGCTGCGCAGAACGCCAAGTCACCTTGTTGTAACTGATCTAGGTACTCTGCAGTGCCAAAAGCCAGAAAGCTGCCAGAGACCATTATATTACAGATGGAAAGCCAGTAAAGAGAACAAGGAAAGTAATTAAAAAATACATTTCTCAAGCTCATTGGACATGGACCAAAATTCAAACACAGAATGAATAATCGAAATAAATGTGACAGGTAGCAGAAATACACATTAGTGAGCTGCTGAAAGAAAAAGCTTCAAATAGACTCTCACAAGGTTTTAGAAGAGGAGGAAGAGGCGCCCAGGGAAATCCCCATGGGAATTCTTTGACTCTGGGAAGTGGGAGGGTTCATCTAACTAATGGTTGAAAAACTTGCCCTTCTGCCTAGAAAGCTGGAAGATCCCCAGAAACCTGAACAAGTCCTAGAAAGTTTGCATAAACACCCCTGCAGATGGCTGAGCACTATCTTTATGCCCTTGCCGGTGCTCATTCCTTGCCAATCGCAAGCCCTCTGCCCTGACCTCTGCTCTGTTTCCAGGGGGGGCCTTTGAAGTGGGTGATTCCTGAAGTGGAGATGGCTTGTGGGACAGGGCAGCCCGGGGCTGTTACTTGTTCTAGCTGGGAGCAGAGCACGATGTGAATCCTGCCTGCTCCGGCCCCACCCAGCCCCTGGAGACAGCCTCAACCCGATCCCAAGCATCCCGTTGATTTTGTTTTAAGAGGATTAGAGAGCACTATCAGCAGAGGACTGACAGGCAATCATCTTGAGCAGAGTGAGAAAAAAAACTGGAGTAGTGAGACAGCAACCTGTTGCAGCTGTTTGCCCAGTGAGTGCACCTGTCAGAGCATTTCTCAGCTGCATGTCACGACAAGCAGTCACGGGAAGACAGCACGGAGCCACCTCCTGCTGCTGCTCCAGGTCTGAAGGAAGGCTTCCACCTGTTTTTCTTGGTCCAACAAGAAACAGCACATCTGTCTTTGTCCTGAGGCAATCATTATGGCCACAGCAACACCACCACAAAAATGGGGGTGAAAGCTGCTATTTGAAACCAAGGTAAATACTGAAGCTTATTTCCTATACATACACAGCAAAAAGCATCATCCCCAGCAGCCTCACCAGTTATTTCCACCAGCTGCTATCAGTAGTTTCCAGTGCTCTAAAGGCAGTTTAAAAAAAAATACACCTCAATTTTTATTAAGCTTTGAAGACCACTGCTTCTATGTCAGATCTGAATAAAGCATTGTGCTCCTGAAGGCTTGTCTGCTTTTCCCATCTATACTAGCTGACCAAATACAATATACTGTATATTGTTAAGTGCTTCGAAAACCCAATTTGATCTTCATTTACTTTACTGCTTTCTACAACAGCCTTGTAATTTCTGCTGAATGTTGTAAAAACCAACAATGAAAAACATGAAAATAATGCTTCAATAGAGCTTACCAGCTTTGAATTGCCACTTTCAGATTCACTGCATTGAAGACTGTACTCTCTGCTTCCTTACTCTGCAACCTCTGTGAAGGAGACCCAGCCCCAAGGTACCTGAGCAAGGGGCAGGAAAGGTCCAGGGACAGCAGCTGGTTCAGCCAAGAGTCCAAAACACAAGGCAGCCCATGAGGATGCAGCAGGGCAAAGACAAAGGTAGGGAGTTAAAACCAGACGTTGCACCTGGATGGAGCTGTTTGGAGACAGAACCATCAACCAAGGGCCCATAGCCAGGGCAAGGCTGGGGGGCAGCTGGAGACCAACCCTGGTCCAGGCCTGCTTAGAGAAGGACACAGAGCCTTGGGCTGACCTTAAATGGGGCTCTGGCCCCATGAGGAGGGGGTGTGGCTGGGGGGGTACCCAGATGAGGCTGCTCAGGGACTATTAAGGCCTGATTAAGGCCGATCAATGCACTCTGTGCTGCGAGACATGCCTTCATTAGGCTTAGTTTTGTTAAGTAAAAATATGTTAAAGACAGCTTTAGAAAGCTGAAACCAACAAACAAAAACCCCAAACAAATAATAATGCCCATTTCAATATAATGGATATTATGAATATTATGGCATACTTTGTCTCCTCACAACTTCTGAGGTTCAAACTTCCAAGGGAAATAAAGCTTACCTCTTTGAATGAAAACTGGAATAAAAAGACCAAATTGTGAAGTAAAATTTGTGAAGTGGTCTTCTGCCGGTATCAACCCCTCTTCCAAATGCTTCCTCACCCCTGCCTCTGCCTCTCAGCCTCTCTGCAGGGAACAGAAGTCAGGCTCATGAGCATACATGATGTAGGACCAAGGTTAGCATAAAAGACAAAAACATGCAGAACATGAATTCTACTCATATATCCAGAAGAAAAGCAAAGACTTCCAAGAAGGGGCTTAAATGTAATTTCTGGTGAAATCACTGTACTATCTTTGACAAATCCTTCTTTACAAGGAGTGCCAGATAAAGCCCTCTGGTATTGCCTCTGGATTAGCCCAGCTTTGAGAGCTGGGAACCTGGGAGTACAGCAAATGGACATTTCATCTCTCTGGGGAAGGAGACTACTTCCATTCTCCTGGCATCCTGCAGGCCAATGGAGCACACAAATAACACCAGAACACTGACACATCCTTGTTATAAAGTAGTTCAAATTTCATAAAAAATTGAATCAAAACCCATGTTTCCGTAACAGAAAACATTATGTGAATGCTTTATAGAAATGGGAAATAATCACAAAATTTTCACAGCTAGGGTATTAAGAAAAATTTCCTGCCAGTAGCAGAATATACTTTAACTTCATTATTTTTATAAACTGTGAATGATGAGATGTAAATTATGCTGCCACTGAAAAAAACCCAAACAACTGTATTCAACAGAATATTTTCTGCCTACAGTATTATGACGAGTAACAACTTCTTGACTGTTACTCCTGTGGTCAAGGAAAAGGAAGATTAATGTTTACATATACAGCTTTTCAAATCAGTTTTAGATGACAGCAAGGTACTCTTTAGTTACTTCTTACCCAAGAAATTTTTACATTATAGTTTGTTTTCATCAGTGATGTCACATCCTATTCTCTTTGCTTTTGACACCTTTTTTTAGAAAAGGTGCCTTTCAGTTGCACAGAAGGATTGCCTGGTACCATCTTCTTGGCATAGCTCACACATTCATTTCCTTAACACTGCCTTTTGGTCTACTCCCTTCTCGTTACATACAGCAGCTCAGGCTTTTTGAGCTTTTTCAGAATGCTGTGGCTTAACTGAAGTATCTCACTGCAGCATGGAAGTATCCAGATAAACAGGAGGTGACTGATCATCTGACCAGACACCTTTGGCTGTAAGTGTTGGGAAACCTTTTTGATATTGGTTCATTTCTTCAGCCCACATTAAGAACAAGACACTCCTTTAGTTTCCATCTGGTTGTTCCAGCTATGTCTTCTGGGAGTCTGTATGGACAAATCAAGAACTTCCAGGACATATTCTATTTTATCTCTTTAAGTTGAAGAGAAAGCATCTCTATTTGTCCATATTGTATTATAAAGTTACTATGTTAGTGATGGTGGCAACTGAACTGGAGAAAGTAACCTGCCAGCAAAGAAGAAGTTCGTAAAGGTGGACTACATAGTAAAAGCAGAGTTAATGTCAGATCAAAGACTCTGTAAGAGTAAGCCCTGAATTCATACAAAACATTCACTATCAGACCTTATTTTCATCTGTCTCTCTCAGAAGGGCCTGTCTCCACAGTTTTCAAGGCATTATGTTGTTTTCAGAACCAGACTGGTAGCAGTGGTACAACAGCTGTATATAAACTAATAACATATTTAAACTGATCCTTTGATCATCTGTATTTTGTTAATTTTCTGACAGACTCATAATATTCGGTGTATCAAATTCTGGGTTACTGCTTTTCTCTTCTTCTGCTTTTTGTAAACACTGTCACGTACTGACAGTCTAGGAAAACCACAGTTCCTCTACCATAACTACACTCTGACATTCTTCTTACATTCGCAGGCTAGTCCTAACTAGTTCCTTCAAGATTAACATAAACAGTGTTTCAAATGTGCTGCTATCAGA
The DNA here is from genome assembly GCA_013400855.1 of Buphagus erythrorhynchus. Lineage (NCBI taxonomy): Eukaryota > Metazoa > Chordata > Aves > Passeriformes > Sturnidae > Buphagus > Buphagus erythrorhynchus. The sequence goes on along the minus strand of VZTT01037502.1, from coordinate 60,319 downwards.
TTCCCAGCATTAATTAGAAAAACAACCTTCAGATATGGATTTAATTTGCATCTATGCATTCATAACAGGATGCCTCTTTGCAATTGTTACATGTTGAAAAGCCTCCCTATAACCCTGAGAAAAAGTGAGTATTCTGAGATCTGCCCTATTGCTTCTAAAACACGTTTAAACTTTGTGCTATTAAGCAAAGATCTCAATGTCACTTTTTCATTATGGGTCAACATATGACTAAGCTGTATGTTTACACTGATAATAGCTGTATGATAAATATTTACATGGATTATATAGTTAGCAGTAAGGCGTAAGCAGTGCTGACTGCATGCGTCACTCCTGTACCACGAGTACAAGAGTTATGAAAATGATGGTTTTGGATTTTTCTTTTTTATTTTACTTCCAAGTATTGAATTCTCTTTCTAATCAGGCCAGACATAACAGAGAAACAGAACCTATACTGTTAATAGTTGCTTAAATGGAAAGGGATATTGTCTTAAATTAATTCAACCCACCTTTTATGTGTAAGCTCTTCAGTTATTCTTACTTAAGAACATTATTCATATTGAAGAAAGCTGAGTAATAGCTTGTATGGCACACATATATCAAATGTAGTATTTGTAAAAAAAAAAAAAAAAGTTGTAATTTGTGAACAGTGTTTCTCATTTCATTCAATTTTATTGGTAAGAAAAATTAACACTCAGACAAAAAAGTAAAGGAAAACCATGCGGTGAATGGTGGCGTGAGATTAAAGAAAGAGAGCAGCAGGTTTTTTTTTTTTTCGTCTCACCAGCTATTTATGTAAGAATAAACTAACCCAGAAAATCTGGTGGGATATTAGTAAAATTTGTGTAAAACAAGGAAAACCCCCCAACTTTTAAGAACTTAATGGGTATAAAGTCCCACACTTGGGTAAAGAGTAAAAGAACAATGGTTTAAAACCTAATTACATATGTGGCCCATTAATTATAGCATTAGAACATATTATTCATTTTCTTAGCCTCCCATTGTTCCTGTGACTTTTTTTATCCCTGCCATATCATTAAGGATCTGAAAAGAGAGAATAGTAATATACAATTGTTCAGATTGACCCACAAAGGGAACTATGATCTTCTAGGTCCCAGAAAGGAACAACAACCTCAGGACCTGCATATCCAGTAATAAGATCTGAGCCTCTATTGAGGCAATAAATATGGCATCTTTAAGAATTATGGACTTAAGTTATGATTGCCTGAAAATGGAGTATGCTGTTAGAGGAAACGGTGCCAATTGTAGAAAACTTGGTGTATGATAATAAAAATCTATCAGTTCAGGCACTTTTAACTCTCAGATCCTGTGATTTCTATGAATTATTATGATTAGCATTAATTGAAGTAACAGCTCTAAATGTGCCTAAAGTAAGGAGCTTAAGGTAATGTGTGTAAATGGTGGCACACACTGAGTCTTGCCCGCCTCTTTTGGCTTCTGGTCGTTCTTGGAAGCGAGGACTATGCTGAAGTTGCTTGTTTTGGCAAAGCCTGCTCCTTTAACTTGATCTCCACCCTTTTTCTAGGAATTCAGCCCCTTTCATGCCTGCCAGTCTGCTGAGCTGTGTGCTGTTTTTGGAAGAGCAGAATGCAATTTTCTTATAAATTCTATGACATACTTGTACAAGTTGCCAAAATGTTCTATGAAACCTGAGTGCCACATAAATGACAGCAAAATCAGACCATTTACATGTAGCTTTGGCTATGGGTTTTGTATGATTCATTTCTAGTCACATATTTGCGCCATCAGCTTGCCAACATTTCTTTGAGAACCTATTATTTCAGGCATTTATAATTTGCTCAGTGTATTCCCTACTGAATATTAATAACAAAGCTCACAGTCTGGATATCTGTGTCAAATTTGGGGAATAATACAGTGACATCAGTGACTAGTACTCTACAAAAGTGAAACTAATAGAATCTTTAGCTGCACCAGAGGAGGTTTAGGTTAGACATTTGGATGAAATTCTTCACAGAAAGGGTGGAATGGGCTGCCAAGGGAGGTGGAGTCACCGCCCCTGGAGGTGTTTAAGACTGGACGTGGCACTGAGTGACATGGTCTGTTTAACACGTAGTGTTTACTCGCAGGTTGGAATTGATGATCTCCCGAGTCTTTTCCAACCTTGTTGATTCTGTGATTCTGCAGTGTCTTCATCTAATTGCTTTTAAAGCTTGAAAAAAAATAAGTCCTTGAACTATTAAACTTACAGAACTACTTACTGTTTTGCATGCGCAGTAAAACGCTTCCAAAGGAAACCCGATTATGAATTTTAATAGTGGGCAGTGCCAGCGACTAACACCCGCCCCGAGCCACCGCCTCAGCTTTCCCGCCTCCGCCCTCCCTCAGCCCGGCCGCGCCCAGCGCCCCTGGCGGCGCGGCGGCCCCGGCGCAGGCGCGGTGCGTTCCCCGGCCGGGGCCGCGCCCCTCGCCGCGGAGTGGCGGCCGCGGGTCACGTGGGGCGGCGCGAGGTTCCGGGGGCTGCCGCCGCCGGAGAACGTGAGTGCAGGGGCGGGGGGACGCTGGAGCCGCCGCCACCTCCTCATCCTCCTCCTCCTCCCGGTCCCTGTGCGGCTCCTCCTGCCGCGCTCTCCTGTTCTCCTGTATTTGTAACCTCCTCTCCTGCCTTCCTCCTCTCCCGCCTTTGCCGCCGCCTCCCGGCGGCAAGGAGAGCGGTCCCCCGGCCGTGAGGGGCGCGGCCCACAGCCGGGGAGCGCCGCCCTGCTGAGCGGGGGGTGCCCGGTGCGAGCCCCAACAAGCAGGGTCTGGGCGGGGTAAGCTGCCCTCGAGCTGCGCTCTCTAGGAAGTTTCCCTCCGCCGCTGCAAGGCGTAGTGGTGGGAATTAGGGAGGTGAAGCGGCCGGAGAAGTCGAGTGCCCAGTATTTCACGGTTTCACAGCCGTTATCTCTACACGCACACCCACCGCCGTGTCTGTGCCACGGCTCCCGGAGCGCTCCCGGTGCGCCGGAGGAGCCGCCAGCCCGCGGGGCTTGGCCGCAGTCACACCTGTACGTGTGCTGTGTGTGCTCCCCACAGCCTCCGCTCTGAGCGCGGGGATCCTGCTTCCAGCTACCCCATTTTCTGCAGAAAAATACTTCTCACAAGTTCTATAAACGACTTCTTAACTCAGTAACTAGCCAGAGCTATATCCCTTTCTTTGTTAATACTACGAAACAAAAACCTACCCCCAAAACCTGCAAATAACTTGCAGCTGTATCAAAGAAGAAGCAATGGCAAGTATATCTTGTCTGTAGTTGGTGAGTGTTCTTACAGTTGTTAAAACACCGAGTTTAAGTAATTCAGGTGTCTATAAAATGTAATTAACAATACCTGAGCTGGTTTGATGTCCTGAAATAGCACAGTGATGTTCTTCCTGGAGCTGGGTTTTTACTGATATAGATTGGAGGTGTTGACAGCAGTAGTATAACACTAATACTAGAAAACATATGTTTCTGAATTGTTTATATATTAACCAGTATTATTTAAAATGGATTTCTTCAAACAGTGAGTTTCCTGTTCTTTCTCTTACACACTGCAGACAAATTTTCCTTCAAAGCTACCAAGGAATGCTAAAATTGTGAGAGCTGTTGTGCTTCTCAAGTGGAGTCAGGCAATCTTTGATGATTTCATTTTTTCATAATATTAAAATTTTTTTCAGATACAGAAGAATGCTGTTCTAGTATGATTACCCAGTTTTAACATACACGTGTAACAATTGCAATCAAGTGGGGAAAAAAACCCAACAAAACCCAGATCCCTGACCCTGATTTAAATAACTGTGAAGTTAAAACTCAGCTGTGACCTAATCTGAAGTTCACTGTTGTTTTGATGTATTTTTATTTCAAGCTGTGACATCCTCTTACCTTCACAAGTACAGTGATATTAAATATTTATGACTATTTCACTTTTCCAACTTCAATTAGTGTAGATGTATCCTAGTGTTTTGAGAGGCAGTTACTAATTACTGTCTGTTATGAGAGAGATTTGACTTAGCCCCTTTGGTTCTTTCTTGTGAAAGCTGTCTCATTTATTTTGGGATAAGGTGGCTAAAATGGTTCTTGGCATGTGTTGTTTAACGTGTATATTTTATTGTGAACAGTAATTGTTACACCCTTCAGAACACAATTTTCAGTTTTAAGTTGAAATTTTTAGTTAAAAAACTTTATTTAGATGATACCTAAGAGGACTACAAATCTGTAAAAGATTTTCAGTTTTCATGCTGAAGCAGATGTAAGAGGCAGAAGAACTTTAATCTCACAGAAAACTTTGAATGAAATTTAAAATGCTGCATAATAGAAAAAGACTGTGATACAGCCATTTATGAAGTCATTGATCATTGTTACTTAACTTTTAATTCTCTCAGAAAGAGTTACTGACTTAAATTGTTTTAAAACATTTTTATTACAGATGTGTGACTTATCTCACCAAATTCTGAAATGCTGTGTCTTTTCAGTTCACCATTCAGTATTCCTTTGTGAAGGAAAGCCATTTAAAGGCACATCTGATGAATCCAAAAGTTGTTCTTTATGAAGTAGTTAATTTTATAATTAAGTCAAAACCTTGTCTTTGCTATTAACTGTGTAATTGACTGGACATTTCAAAGCTTATTGTAGCTGACAGCTTGTGGCTGACCTCCTTGCATGCTTATTAAATATAAACAGGATGATTCATTATGTTTCAAATTTTTAGTTTATTTTTCTTTGCATTGGTTGTTTTTTTCTGTTAGGTCTTTTCCCCACCCCTTTCCAAAGTTTGAGGGCCACAGTAAAAGTGTTTACAGTTGGCTCCTGCTTCCTTTGCCCTCCTTTTTTGCCCTAAAAACAGTTTCTGCTTTACCTGGAGAAGCCTTTGTATCCTGAGACTGTCTTCACAGACAAGTGGTGTGGGCCTGTTGAGGCTTATCTGTATTGTGGAATGCTTTGTGCTTAGCATCTGATACTCACCCTTTATGTTTCAAGTGGTTTTGACATTGGTTAGCTCTAATCTGGACATGTAGGCTGAATGCTCATTTTCTTTTCCAGAGTGTACTTGGTTTTGCATAAACATAAATCAAAATTTCAGGGTAGTTATGTCTGTTTTAGGGGGAGCAAGGGTACAGGGAGATTCTTTTCCTCTAAATTAAAATTGCAGCTATAGGAAAAGACAGTAGAACATTTCATTTTAACTGATATTTACTAAAATATTTACTTAATTAGATTATTTTTTTAGTAATGTGAAGTTGTAATATTTTATGGTTGCCAAGTGAGTGAGGGAGTTTGTCACAGTAAAAATAAGTTTAAATGCTTTTTACTTGGTCAGTACAAAACAAACAAATTCCAAGAATATGTAGTTCAGACATTTATCTTGAGTAGGTGACAAAAATGCAGCCACGTGGCAGCCTGGATGCAAGACAAACGCCCATTTCAAGTCTGTTCTGGAAATTTGTACATTTTGAAGTAGGTGGCATGTTTTCAAAAAAAAAAAAAAAAGAAAAAGGAAAAAAGCACTTCATTGTTTCAAGCTTCATTAGACTTTTAATAAACAGAGTAGAGGCTGAGGAAGAATGTTCAAACAGTTGAAAGCTCTATATGTTTTAAGGGAGTTGCATTCCTGAAGGCTCTCAAATAACTACTGTTCTCTTTCTTGTATCTTTTTCCCTTCAGCTCAAACACATAATGTGTTTTGGCTGATATTTTTGGTTGCTCCCAGTAATGGGAATGGTTTATGATAACTAGTACTGCTGTAATCATGATGGAAAGCATTCCCAGTCCTGTTCCATGATTATTGTCTGGCTATGTGCTGGATGAGGGTTTCTTTTCTTAGGTGCATGGGTGTTGAAAGTACTTAAATTGGGAATTGAAGGGTATCAGAAGCAGAGATGGAAACTTTAAAACACAAGACTATTTGACAATTTGAAGAATGTGGCAAGATTTTGACATTTCCACATAATTTGCATTTAAGGGATGTTCACTTTCAAATTCTAACAGTTTTTGTGTTGACTGTTTTGTGATGAAAAAGATGTAACCTCTATGGTACAAGAAAAGCCAGAGGTCTGGGCAGAAGATTATAAGAAATATCAGAACTAGTGTGGAAAAAGAGAATGACTTTGGTTAAACTTTGGATTAACTATTTCTTTTTGGGTAGTGTTGACTTTAAAGTCAAAGACTGACAATGTAATTATTTGCAATGACCAATTTGTTTAACATGTTGGTTCATTTGAGCTTTGTGAGGGCTACAGCTGTGGTCTCTGCAGTTAAATTGTGATCATTAGAAACTGGTTTTGGAAGGCACCAGTGTAGGAAGTTACATGTTCAAGAGGCCTGGTATAAAGCACATTTCTGTTGTTTTCACTCTGTTTTGGATAAGGCTCAGGCATTATGTAGCATCTCCAAGATAATAACCTGGGAAAAATGTAGTGACTTTCATTGTAATGTAGCAAATACATTTTACATGCATTCTGGTTTACTGCAGTTGTTTTCAGGATTAAAAAAACACAACCAATTTGGTTTTTTCTTCTTTTAAATTGCTATAATAAGCATAAATGTGATTTAAAGAAAAATACAGAGACTAAAAATACTTAATTAGCAGAAATGGCATTAATTAATTCTGTGTGTGAACTAGCATGGAACTGTGTGCTCCCCTCACTTTAGGAGAAGCAGAGAAGGTAGCCTGGCCCCTGCCTGGTTGTCTTTGATGTTTCACCCTGTGCAGATCTCCCAGGTCCTTTTGCTGTTACAGGATAACATCATCCAGAGGTGCTTTCCTTCTTTTCCATGTGTCACTGGCTTTGTGGAATGCAGCCCAATCAAATTATTAATACTCTGAATACCTGAATAAAAATGTTTGGTAAAGTGTTTGCAGGCATAGCAATGGTCTGTAGAAATGTGAAACTTAGTAAATCCTAACAGACATAATGGGGAAGTCTGAATTTTGCAGCTTGAGCTGTCCTTTATAAATGTGCCATTTTTCCTTCTGTCCTCTAGAAGAATTAGATTGTTGCTTGTTTATCTAATGAAAATGTTGAAGAGGAATAATTTCGTATGAATGGGAAAGGCATTTAAATAAAAAATTAGTATATTAACATCTTTAACTATTTTGTGTAGAGTGGAAAAGAAGGTTAATGGGGTGTTGAAATGAGAATTTTGTATGTATCTCGGTATTTCAGGCAGTTTCATTTGAAACCTGGTGGCAGAGTTTTGAAGAGTAATTGTATTTTGCTGGTTCTACATAAGTGATACTTACACGTGGAATAATGTGCTGTGTATCTTCAGTAGTTCTGCAAAGAAGGGACACCCTGGAGGGGAGGAGAGGCTGTGCTGTTGTTGGGCCACCTTGCAGAGTTTTCAGAGGTAAAAGCAGGACTGGCCAAGCTGGGGTAGGCATTGGAACCAGCCTGAAATCCTGGGTCTGTTCCTGGCTTCCACAGGCGGTTCCACGCTCTGGAAACTCCACATTCCTGTGCTGTGTTATCCAGGGCAGCTTCCTCCCTCCTCTCTTGTCAGTTCCTATCAGTAACTCTCTCTCTAGCCTGATCTGTTTCTGTAGCCCTCTTTAACCCCTGGGTTTTTCTGGCATAAATAAGGCAAAGATGAAAATTTTGTTATAACTCTTCAAATTTTATATGCTGGTTTTGTAAATGATTTCTCCCTATAGTTTTCTTTTCTCCATGGTTTACTTCTAAACTAAACTCTTTATTCTCATCCCTAGGAAAGCAGTAACAATTTTCAAATTGCTTCTAGGAGTACTTAGCTGTGTCTCTGTTCCTTTTTTAAAAATTGTAACTTCTAGTTTTCAAGCTTAGCTTGTTTTGAATATTTGTATATTTGGAAAAATGGTCATTAAAAAAAAAAAATATGTGGCAAGGATAGAAGTCCTGGAAATGGAGACTCTAGAGAAGAATTTTTAACTGTTTTCCTTCCTGAAATCTTAATTATTCTGACTGAATCAGAATTAATGAAAACATGTCTAGCATACCCAAGTATTTTAATAGATTAAGTACAGCCTGTCCAGGGATGTGAAATAGAGGTTGCAGACTGCTTTTTCTCTCAATGCTTGTCTGGATTACCTGTATAAATCTCTTTTATTTGTGTTTTGTATCAGTTTACAAATTCTGATTTTTTTTTTCCTTACTTGAATTTTTGTTCTGATATGTGAAAGGTCTCAGCTGATTATCTTGATGAATTTTTTGTGTTTAAAAACTTATGAAAACCAGTGATGAGATTCAAAACACCGCAATGTGTATATAACAAGTTGTCTTTTTTTCTTTCAGAATTTCCAAAACTTGTATGGTTTTGAAATTGAACAAAAGACTGGAATTTGGAATAATCTTTACATTTCTTTGAATAAGAAGTATCAATGGAACGAAGGCAAAGAGGAGTCAGTGCTGGACTGCTTTTGCTGCTTTATCAAATTTCTCAAGTTGGACTCCAGAACATTCCTTCTGTTACCCTTGGAGTACTTGTACTGAATATTTTTCTCTTTCTGAATCCTTTGAGGCCACTGACTGAAGTGTGTCTCAGTGTAAATGAAGCTGTCCACAGAAAGAACTGGCAGCGTTTGCTGCTTGCTCCTTTCCACCATGCAGATGATTGGCATTTATATTATAATATGATTTCCATGCTTTGGAAGGGCATAATGCTGGAAAAAAAGCTGAAGAGCATATGGTTTGCCTACATAATTGCAGTATTTTCAGTGCTGATTGGAGTAGTTTACATAGTGCTGGAACTCCTGCTTGTGATAATTCTGGATGATCCTTCCTATGAAATGAATTGTGGTGTAGGTTTTTCAGGTAAGACACAGAGCTGGTCCAATTTACATATGTAAAATTAATATGTATAGTTGCTATATAACAATGACTGTTGATTGCAGAAAGAGGATAGGTGTACATCTCTGTATATATATAATGATTGTCACATCAGTATGCTTATCCTATTTTTAATTTAAAGTGTGTACTCTGGGCATGAACATAAAGTAATTCAGTTCTTCTTCTTGTGACCAGCAGAGACTTTACCTGAGAACATGAAAATATCATCATCCTGTAGAATTATGTTTTCTGTTTAATATTGCTGGTTAATTGAAGTCTGAACTCTTAATTTTATGATGTCATATAAGCATTTCAATAATGCTCCTTAGGTAGCTTCTAGAAAAGCCTATTAGTTTAAAATTACTTGTGCCTGTCCTTGGAGGGACTCCTCTAGATTTGCTTTTGCTAGCAACATCCAAACACCTGATTTGGCCATCTTCATTCCAGTAATGGTCTTGTCTCCTCCTTTAGCAGATCATTTCGAGATAAGTAGGGGATTTCCTTGCTGTCATTGGGACCTAGCCTTAGAAGACAAGCCCTCTTTTTCAGCCTTTAAAAAAGTTGCTTCCACACCTCTGAGGTTTTCTTGGAATATTCCAGTGGGTAGGAGCTGGAACATCCTGGCAGTTGCTCCTCTGGACCTCCAGATATTTTCTGGTCACCCCTCCTTGGTATCAAGACTGGCCCAGTTCTAGTATCAGCCTTTCTGGGGGCTGTAGAGGCCCTGAGTGCAGCCCCTTTCCCTGAATGGTTTGGCTGCCTGTGCCAGCCTCAATGTGTCCGTGTCNAATGTGTCCGTGTCAAAGCTTTTACTTGTTCATTTGTCAGGATGGTTTTCAGACCACTGTGAGCTTTCTCTTGAGAGGAATTTTTTCATAAACACTTCCAATAAGTTCTCTGAATTCATTCCATCATATTGGCTGGTGGTTGCATGATAAAACAGCTGCAGTCAGTTAGAAATTAATATTATTTACTGTGATAAAAGGTGATGTATCTACTTTTTTTTTTTTTCAGAAACAAGTGGTTCTGGAGTATGTGTAAGATGATTTTCCATTAATTCGGAATTTAAACCTACTGTTGAGCTTTATACGTATTTGTTTGTCTTGTTTTCAGTAGTGGCTTTTCTCAAGTCACAGAACATTTTTTTGAGTTTACTAATTGTGTCAATTATTTCAACTAGAACTCCCATATTAAATTATGTTTGTATTATTTTGAATACCTGAATAGCTACAGTGAGCAGGCACATTAAAAAGCAGCTTAGATTTGGCTGTTACACAAATACATAATTTTTGTATCTTTTTTTTTTAAGTCACTGAAAAGTATCACTGAAAGAACAGAACTGTTCTGGCATGCAGCAATATGCTTCATGGTGCTTTGAAATTGCATGGTATTTCAAATTGTTTGCATTTCTTTATTAGTTGTGCACAAGTATTTCTCTCTTCATGTGATTTCTTCTTGTTTGCAGGAGTCTTGTTTGCTTTGAAAGTTCTAAACAACCATTATAATCCAGGAAGAGTGAGCAATGTCTTTGGATTGCCAATATCCAGTAAATATGCTTGTTGGGTGGAGCTGGTGGCCATTCATTTAATCTCCCCGGGGTAAGTGCATTGAATATTTCAAAGAGAGGAGAAGAGATTTGGACTATCTGGAGTAGTTTGAAATATCTCATGAAGTGTGAGTAGTGTTAGCTGGTATCCCAGTGCAGTGTTGGGGCTGCAGTCTGCTTTTGCCTTAAAACACTCTATTTTGAGTACATCTCAAATTAAAAACCTGAAGTACTGTTCCCAGAAGGTGTAATTGAGTATTTTAGGGAAGATAACAAAAGTTGATGGACAAGGAAAAGGGCTGTGCCTTTTCAACGAGGTAACTAAACAACCACCATAGTGCCAAGGGCTTCATTAGCTGAGCAGCATTCCAGTTTGCTTGCCATTTCCATCCTAGCCCACTCTGGCTTAGTCACTCCTGATTTATTGTCAAACTATCATCTAGTATTCTGCCAATTTTGTCAGTGTCACTGTCCTGCAGTGCTGCTGGTCATCATCCTCAGTTTCCCTGTGTGCTCTGTGCCAGCACAGTTCATGTGCCTCTACATCTGGGAGAACAGGGCCTTGCTCTTCTTTGGCACTTGATTTCTGCAGTCCTGCATGCAAATGAGTAATTTGCCTATATAATATTTTGTAACTGTGAATCACATTGCTGAATATATGCAAAGTACAGACACAAAACTTATGAACTATCAAATCACAGTTTATGTACAATTTCCCACTTTTCAGAAAGATTTTTAAAAAGAGCTCAGCAATACTGAGATATTCCTTGTCAGATAGTATGATATAGCTGATCGAACATTTCCGAGTGCAGAAGGAGAATTCAAATATTGCTTAGGTTAAGCACTGGTTTTATTGCTTTATGCCTGGCTGCTCAACTGACTGCAGTGAGGATTAAAGACAGAAGAGTGCTCTGCCCAAATGCAATTTTATTTGTGAGCTGCATGGCGTTGTTACAAGGATAAAACTAAAGCTTTCAGTGCATTAAAATTTTTTTTTGTGGAAAATATATACTGTTGTTTTAGCTGAACATAGGTTTTATTTGGTGATATATTTAACAATACTATTTATAATTAAAGAGTAGTAGAAGAGCATTATGTATTAAGTAAAATCATATCATAATGTTTATGGTAGAGGAAAATATGATTTCAGACATTGTGTGCTGTTCTTTTTCATTTGCGTTACTGTAGGAATGTTTTTGGGTAGAGAGTGGATAGGAAGAAGACTATTATNGATTTTACAGAGTCAGAAATATTTCTGGATTAACTACAGAAGAGTGCTGTGTCTCTGCCAAGTGACTGTAGGAATGTCTTTGGGTAGAGAGTGGATAGGAAGTCCAGAAAGAATATAAAAAAAATACTTCATAATTTCATGGAAGTTTAGATTGCTGACTCATCTAAACCTGCACAGAGGGCAATTTCACAGTACTTAAATGATAATGGGGGCTACAGAAAGCTAGTGATATGCAGAAATTCACGTCCTAGAACACAACATACTTAATTAGTAACTGCCAACTGCCTTGCAGTGAACCGTAGCTATTGTAGCTCTCACAGCATTGCTCTTATATGCTCATCTATGTGCTCAGGGCAGGTTATAATATTTGAAGTCTATGTTTAACTGGTTCCTTTTGTAGACTAAGTTGCCTAATTTAGTTTTGAATAGATAAGAGGTCAGTAATTGGGGCAGAATTCTGTCCAGTCAGAAAGCCATGTGGTAAATTTGGACCTGCCTTACTGGCCTGATGCAGCAGGCTCACTTGAGAATCCATAAACAGTGAAAGATCCAAAAGTACTATTGAGCCTTTTGAAAACCTTGATCTTTGTGTTGAGAGAGGATTTAGGAGTTTGCTAACATCTTACTATTTTCTTTTTCATTAATGTTTTTGTTTTGGAAAAATTTTAAAGTGCATTCAGTACCCTTCTAATCTTCACCTTTGATAAAGGATATTGAGATGCAGGCTTTGCTTAGCAGTCTTTGGGATTATTTGTTCAGTGGAAGAACAGACATGTGAAAAGTTACTTTCTGTTTAATCTGTGTCTCTTCCAGAACTGGGAAGATATCTCAAGTCTTAGGTGAACCAATATCATGTTGGTGATTCCTAGAGTAGGTGATTTTTAAGTATTTTTAATTTTCTGAGGTCAGACATTTTACAAGTCAGGTATGCATGTTTCATAAATTTGGAAAATCTGTTTGGAAAATTAGTACCTTATGGATCCTTTATTTTGGTAACTACCTTTTATCTATAAATGTTCACATCAGCATTTATGTATTACTCTTTAGAGAGTTGTTAGTTACTGGTGAGAGAGAACTGCAGCTCTCCATGGCAGGATACCAGTTTGTGGTTAAGTAGGTGGCAAAAGAGTGAATTTAGATTTGATCTTTACCTCCCTCTAGTGACACGTGCATTTTACTGTCTCCTTTTACCACTGATGCCTGGAAGTTGTCTTGGCTTGGGTGCTTGTTCCATCATCTATATAACTCCTGCAGATCACTGACCTGAATGTAAAAATTGATGCAAATATTACACTTGGTACATTAAACATTTAATTTCTACTTTATAAAGGAAAAAAAAAGTGCTAATTTTAGCTCATATTATTTAAATTTTTTGACAACCAGTATAAATTAGCTATTTCTAATTGCATATGAGGAAATTTTAACATTTAGTGTATTGGCTTCTGTAACTTTGTAATAAAGGTGAAAAATTTGCAACTAGTGTTTACTAGTTGCTTGAATTCAGAAGATTTTCTCTTAATTTATGTTTAAACACAAAAGAGTTTAACTCTTAATTTGAATGTTCAAAATTGATTTCTGAATTTACAGAGTACCCCATAGTCATGTCAATAACTGGAGCAAATCTCCTTATTTATTGTAAACATATGCTTCTGGGTTGATTTCTCAAAAGACTCCAGAGTCTTTTCATTCTGTACACAAATGGTAATGATATTTTTTAAAGAAATTGTTGGTATGCATAGAAAAGAATTTGGATCTCAACATTTCAATTGTTCTTTCAGTTTTGAAGGCAGTGTATTACAAAGATTGCAGTGGATCTGCATTCATGCTTCTTTCAGACTAATTGTAGGATTGCATGGATAGTGCAGTACAAAGTATTGTGTTTGTGCTTTCACTCAAAACTGTATGTGGTTTTGGTAAGATCTACCCAGACATTACAATGTAAGTTACTTTTCTAAATCTTAAAACCAGTTTACTCCTTTGGAAGTCTTTAAATACTACTAGGGAAAGCATATTCTGTAGCAACTAAAATGATCTCTCCAATTAGTTTTTTCACGATATTTGTTAAATACTTTTCTGTAACTATGTAACTCCCAATTTTAAGTTAGTTACAAAGAAAGAAAACTTGGTATTATATCCTTACAGACAGGTGATATCTCTGTGCTTGGTCTCACTCAGGGACTTTCTCAGGCAAGTCTCAGAGCCTTTCTCTTTACAAAAATTCTACACTCTCACTTTTGTATCCCTACCAAAAAAATTCTCCCTTTCCATTACTCACAAGATTTTTTTTATTTTCTAGGACTTCCTTCGCTGGGCATCTGTCAGGGATTCTTGTTGGATTGATG
>VZTT01037502.1:9454-37863 GCA_013400855.1 Buphagus erythrorhynchus | reverse complement strand
AAATATATGGCTGACATTTTTGTTTAATACTGGTATTACCAGCCACCCTTAATGTAACCCCAGTATAACCAAGTCTCTGATCTATTGTGTGCTTGCTATTCTGCTCAGAAGAAATATCTTGATTAGTGTGGGATGTGGGTTTGGATGTTTGTTGTGAGACTTTTGGGAGATTTTTTTGTGAGTTGAACTTTTTGAGTGTCTGCCTTTCAATGTCAATAACTTTAAGGAATCCTTTGCAAGCTGGTGTTTCTCCACAAAAGACTAAGCTTTTTAAATGTGGAGGCGATAATCTTTATAGTTTATGATTGAAGAGAAATACCTACAAGTATCAGGTATAGACATTCCTCTTACATCTTATCAAAAACTGTCTATACATTTCTTTGCTTTTGATTTGAAACTAAACCAGTAAATATCTCTCCACTCAAAAGCTTTTAGATGGCCCAGTATGGGCTAGTCAGAGTCATTTGGAGCAGTTAGGAAATACCTGGGCATCTGGATTACCTGTTCCCTGGAAGAGTTCCCATGTCTCTTTCTTGCTACTGAGACAGGACTTTTTATTGGAGTCTTTGAAATTTGCCAGCCCATGGAACATTGTAAGATAAGAATGGAATTTATGTGGGGAAACTGGAGAAATGCTGTATATTTTATTTCCAGTGTTATCTGTTTTTTCTGCAATTACAGAAATGCCAGTCACTGCACTTGAATTTGGTGGTTTTCTGTAGACATACCTTGAAGCAGGTTATGTGCTCAAATATTCAGTGCATTGTTTCAGATTAAAATTGAAATTTCATTTCATGAAATCATACACTAGGATTTAGGCTTTGAGAATTAGATGCAACTTTGGTACCCAACACACATCTTGGAAAAACCCATTGAGCAGACCTCATGTTCTAAATATCTTTCTAAAACCTTTCATAAACTCTGTGATCTGATCACCAGCACTTTCTTAAGCTGGGAAATTTCTGGGAAAATGAATCAGTGAATTTTTATCATTTCCACACAAAGTTTTGGTACCAGTGTAAGATGCAGACCTACACTTGCAACAAGAAATGTAGTCAGAAAAATTTTAGAAATATTTAGGGAATTCTTTTCCATCTGTCTCTTCATAAATACAGTGGTTAATGTAGGATAAGAGGTTTGCTGAAAACTAGAACCAGAAAACTCCTGATTCTCTTTACAATGGTGATCAAAGTTCACCAAAATAGTTCAATGAACCACTGAGCCTTTCACCATGGATTTCTCTTTCAAACCAGTACCACGACCAGTTAGCACCTCTGAAATACTGTGAGGTAAAGACCAGTTCTGCAAAGCAGGGATTTTTGGAAATACTGCCTAAAGAGTTGGCTTCCTTTGCTCTTTAGGCAGCAGTTGACAGTGACATAGTTGGTGACATAGTTGGTTCTTGCTATTGCCACAATGGATTTTGAGATAAGAATTTATTCAGATTTTTGTGTTCAAATGTACACAGAATGCTAAGTATTTTTTTTTCTGGGACTTCATAAATATACAAATACACTTGCAGATACTGCCAATTCTTTTGGATGATTTCCTTCTTGTGATTATTTCAACTGCTGAAGACAATTGAAATTGGAGGAAAATGCTAAAAATAGTTAAATCTTGGATGTAGCTAGAGATAGTTTGCATATATATATATACACATTACACCTATTTTAAAAGCATGGTTTGCATATGGATGTAGAGACCTCTTGATGTTTTGATCCTCTTAGTGATTTGTATTCAGTGATACAAATGGGAGTCTTTTCTCTGACTTCAGTGGTCTCTGGAAATAGTTTTTTTCACTCAGTAACTTGAACTTGTTCATAAAGGAACAAAAGTTGTTCCTTTCACAGTGGGTTTGGCAGGGTCACCTTGCTGGAGAACAGCACTTCTGCTTCCCAGCTCTGGGCATCATTAGCAGGAGCTGTGTGTGGGCTGCACAAAGGCATCCCTTACCCTTGGAGAAAGTGGGAGCTGCTTGGCTCCAGTGTGCATTGCTATCTCCATCCATCCATCCATCTGGGTTTCTCAGGCTTGGCATTGGGAAAGGGATATTGTTCAGCATTCCTTTGTTGCTGTGGGTCTTTGTTACGCAAGCAGAAATGCAGTAACGGGAAAGCAAAGTGGTTTTTTATATTGTAAGATTCTTGCAAATGTTAACAAACAGTCTGGGAATGTTTTTACTGGTAAACTAAGGTCAGTGAATATTCCTAATTTTAGATTGACCCATAATTTAATATTGGTTTTTCATTGGATTAATTCTATAGATTATGTATATAGTTTACAATTTTTCATTGGGACCATGTAAAAAATGATGTTCTAAACTCTTTATGTCTGACTGAATAAATTAGTCATTTTCTAAGGAAAAGCATGCCGTACTATTTGCAGCTCAACAAAATACTTCTACTACATTATGATAAATATAGAGCCCACCTGAAATTCTTCTTCTGTCTGAAATTATTCATAGCTTTCTTAATACTCAGGAGAGGAATAGCTGTCTGTCTTTGGCTTGGGACTGGTTAAGTAGTATTTATACAGGGTTTTTTGAGTTGGTTAGTAAATTCCTTTCAATACTTGGGAAAGAAAGACATAATTTAATGCATCAACCATTTTCAGTTAATAATGAGTTTAGCCTTGTTTTAAGTGAATTAACATCTGGAGAATTATTAAATGGTTGGAAATGCAGTGAAATTATTTTATGCCATCTCTCCTGTCGTATTTTCAGTATCCAGCTAAATGGTAGCTGGAGGTAGCTGTAAAACTAATCCCCTTAATTCTTTGCAGAAGAGCATCAAGTCCAGCAGTGGTCTCTATCCTCTTACTTCTGTATTGTAGCATTGATTATTTGTAGCAAATGGATGATCTGAGTGTGCAGCAAGATTTTGGCTTATGAGGCAATGATTGATGGTTTCTAAAAACGTTACCAGTGTGCTTTTAACGATTTGTTACTTAAAAGAGTTTATTTTGGTGATACTGATTCAGGAAAGATGAGATTTTGAGGATGATTAAAATAAATACAAAAATCCTCAAGTATGAAGGGATTAAAGATTAAGTCTTTAGCCATCTCCTCTCCTAACCAAAACAAATTATTAGGCTTTTGGGAGGGAATGATTTTGTGTATTTCTCAATTTTACCATCTCCTTTTAAAAACAAGAGAGAGATGGAGACTGTTCAAGATTGTTCTGGCTTGCTCTTGTAACAATCCAGCTGTGTCGGGATTCATTGTATGTTAACTTTCCTTCTAAATTCATTACCCTCAGCTACTTTCTTGCTAATTTGATTTTTCATTTGTCAGCTGTTCCAAAGCATAGCACAGAAAAAGTAGTTACTTCCATTTCTCTTCTTCACCAGTTTAAGTCTGTAGATGGAAGAATAGTTTGCTTCATAGCATGACAAAATTCTTTTCATACATTGACAGAAACTCAAAGGGCTGTGTTAGAAACAATAGCAAAGGCTAATTAATGTGGTCTATTTGGAGCTGAGTAGGAAAAAATGGGGCAGTGATAAGTACTAAAAGCCAAAGCTCTCAGACTGTATAGCATGTCTGGACTTTGTAGAGGGAAGGACAGGAAAGAATAAAAGCAGTTTTGCCATTTTATGTTTCATTCAGTTGTAGTTTCTGTCCGACTTCTAGTAAAACATAAAACAGGGAAAAGTTTGCTGTGTTTTGTGTGTCTCAGCTCTTTCTGGAAGCCTTCTAGTCCTTGTAAAGTATGAAAGGAGGAAAAATACCTGTACTGCCTTTCCTTAGGATTCTCTGTACAACTCAGTAAATCATTAGAGTTTGATTAAACCTAAAGACTTCACTACTCTTTGGCTGGAAGAGATTAAATAAGTAGAGCAACACTGGGCTTTTGACTCTGGCTTTTTGCTGCCCTCCAGTTTACTGCTTCTTACTCCAAATGCATCAAAAATACCTTGGAATGAGCTGTCCAGGGAGGTTGTGCAGTCACTGTCCCTGGAGGTGTTTAAGGAAAGGCTGGATGTGACACTCACGGCCACTGTTTGCCTGACAAGGTGGTGTTGGGTCATAGGTTGGACTCAATCATCTTAAAGGTCTTTTCCAACCTCATTGATTCTGTGGAAAAAAAAAAATTTGGATGTTTATAAACTAAGAGAACTCCCATTTTCTCAAATATAACACTTTAAATATTGGTATTTTTTGCATTAAAAAGCAAAGAAAGGTGTTCAAAGCAGCATACTGTGTGATCTGCAGCACACCCAAGTGCTGATTTGTAAACTTTAATTATATTCTGTTGTTATAACATAGTTAGCAGGGCTATACTATTTATGGAAGAGATAATTTATATAAAACTGGCATAAATGAAAACCAAGCAAGTGTTGAAAGTTGTTATGACATTTGATCAAATATCCAGATCAGAGCTCTCTGTTTTGGTTAGCTGTATGGTCCTTGCTGTGTTCAGAAGAGATTACTGCTGTCTGTGATTATCTTCTACAGCAAAGCCTCTCCAAAGGTAAGAGTTATTTTAGAAATGAGAAGTGTCTGTTCTTTGTATGGGTATTTAGGTGTTTGTATAGTTGGGCTTTTGTATGGATACCACATTCCAGTGGTAGGTCCAGTGCAGATGGTGATACTGAAAATGGTAAGCTGTTCAATGAAATGTTCTAGATTCTTCTTTAACACAACTAAAGCTGGCATGAAAAAGAAGTACAGACATACTGCTTTGTGACATCTCTGATACTTACTTGCTACACTCCTCTCCTCAGACCTAATTGCATATTTCAACTAGTGAGACTTTGTGGTTTGGTAGCTTGATATATTCATCCTGAATCTTACAGAAACTGTCCTGTAAATCCTATTATCTAACCGAAAAATAAGGTCATAACTTCAGAGAAGAGGAAAAATCAAGTGAGAATGTTTGATGTAACACTTCTGTGGCATTGCATTAATACAGGTTTAGTTATATCTGTTGCAATTACAGTGATTTTCTTGTTTTGGTCCAAAGTGCTTTAATTGTGAACTTTAGTAACAAAAGAAATTCCTACATAGAGTGACAGGATAGGGATGGGGGGTCTCAGTCTTCTGTATTCACAGAATGTGGTTCTAGTTCACAATAAAGTTGTAAAATATGCCATGGAAGGGTTAATGTTTTGTTCTAAATTTGTTGTACTATATCCTTTGGTTTTGTCTATCATCTAGTGTTGTTGCAGTTTTCCATATACTTCAAATGCAGTCTGAGATTGCATTAGTCTTTAATTTGTTTTTGCTTATGTGTTGGTCGCTTGCACAGATGTCAGGTGGTGTTTCAGTAGTAGCAGTGGCCTAATTACCATTTCTGAACACTGTGGCTTATAAATATTTTGATAAGATAAAGGTGTTAGTTCATTAATATTTCTGCTTTAATTAAAAGAAAAAAGGTGTCAGGGAACTATTTTAGGTGACAGGATAATTTAAATATCTACATGCAGATACAAATACATGTATTTAAAATATCCAGCCTTTGCTGTTCACCATATTGTTTGATGTAAAATAAGATATTTTCTTCAACCTAAAGCTTTTCAAAATATATTGTCTAGCTTTTTATTTTTGGGTCAATATATAAAAGAGCATTTTTCATCTTTTTTATAATACCTCATTTTATTACTAGTGATTATTAAAGCACATGTATATTTGAAGTGTTGAGCCTATTTTATGGGGACTGTGCATGGACTTGTCTTAACTGTGTAAGTAGTATCTGTTTTCTTAAATAAAAATTAACCTGGGATGCTGTACAGAAAAATAAATGTTTTTATAAGAAACTTTGATATTTAGTTGAGTTTTCACTACTAAAAAGAATTTTTTAAAAAATGCAAGTAGTTTAATTACGATGATTTAAAGATCAATTATTAAACTACAGCATTATGATGCAGTTTTGGGGCAGGTGAAAGCTTAAGAAATGCTGATTGTTACAAAGGTTTTATTACCTTTGAAGCTAATTTGCTCGTCCTTCACACTGTAATTCTGCTCAGAAGGCAGACTGTTATTTTTGTTTCCCAGAGCCCCTCAGCTGAGCTGGTGTGTGTGAGCAAGCCTTGTGTTGTTTCTTTGCTGGGTGACTCGATGTGAATTCTGGAGAGCTGCTGGAATCGCCTGTCCTGGCTCCTCTCGGGCTGCCTGCGGGGCTGGGTGTGCTCCTGCTGCTCAGAGGATTTTGCCTTCAGTTTGTATGGTTGGGCTGCCATGTGTCCTTGCCTTGTGAAACTGCTGCTGGCTGGGGTGGGAGCTGTGTATGCATCTGCTGTGGGTCTGCACATGTTGGACTTGGTACTGAAAGCAAACACAAAAGCTGCTTTTGCAAGAAGCAGATGCTGAGGACACTGAAATAGTTCAACGTTCTGGAGTTTACTGTGTAAAGTAGGGATTGTGAAAAATGTGAATACTTACAAATACTTGTTATTCTTAACAGGTTAATACTTGTTAGATGTTCTTTTGGTTGTGGTTTGTTGTTTGGTTGGTTTTGATGTTGGGTTGGGGTGGTTTTTGGGTGGTAGCTTTATTGTTTGGGGTGGGGGGGGGTTCTGGCTTTGGTTTTTCTTTTTATTTGACTGTCTTTAAGAGCAGTTTCTGGAAGATGTAATTGCCCTGAAACCATCAGAATTGAAAACATTCCATTCCCTGTCTCCTTTGTGTTGTGATGCTTTGTCTTACAGGATATATGTGCATTTTTCTTCTATTACAGACCAAAATAACAGTTGTTTTTCATTGTGTCTTGTAGATTTTGGTGGAAGAGCACACAATAATGAGCGGCGACCTTATGGGTTTTGGTTCCCACCTGAGACCTCAGAAGAGGACATGAGAAGGCAAAGGCTTCGTAGGTTTGACAGACGATGAAGTTGGCAGGTGTTGATGTAAAGTGCTTTTCAGGCTTACCAAAATATTTACAGATTTATTTGTAATCTGTAATTTACAGAATAATTTATAATCTTTCGTCCATTATTTTTACTACTTGTTGCAAAACTGCATAGGAGTTTATGAGTTCAGACTCAGAGCTGGAACTTGAATAAGAAATGTGAGATAAGAATCAAAATGTGAGATCTTTGGTTGTCTCCATCTTAATGCACCTTAAATGGAAGAAGACTGATGGTTTTACCAAACTGTCTTTTTTCCTTAAATTATTTTGTATAGCTTTAAGAATTCCTTGGCTTCTTGACTGTTGATGTTCTCAGACAACAGGTTTTCTTCATCCATTGCAGCTGAAACGTTACATTTTCTATGTAACTTTAAAACTATGCAATTTTTCCTTACAAACCTTTCTCAGTTATCTGTGATGACTAGCTCATTTTTTGGGATTGCCATGTGAAATGACACTTGAAAAGATTGCTTTGATGACAGTGGCTGGGTCATGTGAGTCTAGGCTTAAGCTTTTGAGCAGATAAATAGTTGCAGTTATCCTTCCCCTGCCATCCTTACCAAGGAATTATTTAATAAAAACTTCAGTGTTGCAGCCTTCCTCACATCATATTATCTAGACCTTGGATGTGATAAAACTGAGTTGTAACTACTTGTGTTTTCCTAAAGCCTTTCTTAATATTTATGTCTTAAATAAAAAACTGCTGCCCTTTACAGAGCTGAAATAATTTGTTAGTTTTGTATAAAGGCATGTGGCTATGCCATACAAAGCATGTATTTATTTAGTAATATACTTTTTTTAAAGCACCTATTTCCCTTTCTAAGAAGGCTTGGAAATTTTATTTTGTATATGCTGTTCATGCAGCTTTAAAAATCCCACTATTTCTCAATATTTATCTTGTTTGAAGACCAGTATGAGACCTCAGAGTTTGTAGACTTGTGGAGATCATGGCTAAACACAGGCTACCTTGAATTCTTCATTTTTGAGAATTTCTTTACCCAGCTAGAGGAGTTGACAGGAGACCTGAGAGCTCAGTTGTCTCTCTGGGCACACCCTCCACACAAGGCTGTCCTGCCTGTGGCACTGCTGCCTGTTAATGTTAACTGATGAACCTTGAGGGGTTTGCTTCCAGTATCGCCCTGAAAAATCACTCCTTGTCCAGGCATTTTATCTTCAGGGATGTTCCTCTAAAACTATTGCAGAGAGGTGTAATTGCAGAAGAATAATTTGGTTATTGGCTTTTGACACAGACCTGTTGGAACCTCCTCATCAGCACTGATGGAGTAGAGGATTAGGATAAGCAGTTTAAGGGATTCACCAACCTGTGCTTTATTAAGTCTACTTTTCTATGAGGTTATTTTTTGAATATAAAAAAAACTGCTGTATATTTCACACAGAAAAATATCCTGAAAGAAAATTTTCTACTGTGTTCTTTAAATGAATAATACCTACCCTTTCTGTTTGTAGCTAATGTATGTAGGGGAAACTTATTTGCTGGGAAAAGCACAATATCAGGATGCAGACTTTGTGCTCGGGGTTTTGGGACACAACAGGCACAACTGCAGTGAGATTCCAGGTACAGACAGAATGCTGATTTCTGGTATGTTCTTGATTGCTTTTGTATATATGCAATAGCCATAGACTAAAACAGGAGACACTTTTATAGAAGGCCAACTTTTTTATGTTCACTGAAAATAAGTCTCAAAAACCTGCATATTTTTCTCAGTAGGCAATAATTGGATGTAAATGAGAAGGATGTAGCATTGGTTCCTCAGAAATCCTTTAATGCTGTGGTCAAAAGTTGCAGTGTAACATACTGTGTGTGTTAAGCTCTGATATTTTATTTATTTAAAAGCACAGGATGTGCTGCTAGTCAGGTAAAAAAAGATACTTAAGGAGTGGACTTAAGGAAAATCAAAACCTCAATTACAATTCTATAAGCACTTGGTTTTGTAAAGTGGGCTTAGACATAAATGATATTAAATATTCATAAAAATTGTCAGTACTAATAAATGTTCCTTTTTTTGACTTTTTTTTGTATACAGAATTTAAATAAATATTTAACATTTTAAAATGTTTGGTTTTAATTGTAGTAATTAATGAGGTGTATATTTTAAATGACAGAGCTGCTGCCATGTTGTCAGAAATGAAGACTTGTGATACCAAGGGAGTGGATTGATTATATTGGGACTAACTTTGTTTCTTTTTAATTTAGGGGAAGTTTTGGAGTTAGATTATTGAAAAGTTCTGCTAGGTACAGTATTTAGAAGGTTTATTAACACCTGTTCATTGCAGGTGGGTTGGATTGGATTGCCTTTAAAGGCCCCTTCCAACCCAAACTATTTTGTGAGTCCTCAGCAGGATTTTTGCCATTAAAGCCCCCATCAATTTAGGTTTCTGAGGGCAGATGTGGCAGATGAATCCCCAGTGTGCTCTGTTGCACTTGGTCTTCTCAGGGACAAAAATTTCTGGCCCTGGTCACTGGCTGACTGCCTCAGGTAAGGGCTCTTGAAGCAAACATAGCTTTGTATAAAATATTTCAGCATCTGCAGTTTGATTCCTTTGTTGTAGGAGCTGTGATTTCTTGTGAGTTTTTGGTACTTCCTCTAAACTCTGTGATCAGGTACCAAGTAAGAAATTCCACTCCCTAATTAATCCTAATCAGCAGACTTGTTAATGGGCACATTCTTGAAATTTAATGGTTGAACGACTTAACATATTACTGTTAATAAGTAAGGGTTTCTCACAGCCCAGAATTAAGATGTGGTGAAAGAACTGTGTTCAGCTTTTAAAATTATTTTCCCTCTTCCATCTTGTCTCTAAGCACAGGCAAATTCTGTGGTTTTGTGTCAGCGTGCTGTTTTCCCTGACAGCACCACTTCTCCTAAAGGTGCCCCTTAAAATACCAACAGTATTTATACAGGCATATAGGGTGTAGTAGGAGATAGTGAGGGGACTGGCCACTTTAGGCCAGTAGTTTTGCCATTTTTTTTGCCTGCAGGACTGAAGTAACTTTCCCTGGCCATCCTTTGCTCTGTTTAATGATGATACCCCTATGTGCCAAGTGTATACATGCTGTTATATAATAACAGAGAGCTGCTGAACCTTTGAAGCTGCTGCTTCTCTCCAGAGTTGTGAGTGTGGACATGGCACAGCACAGTGGAGTGACAGCAGGAGTGGACAGCTCAGGAAGAAGTTTGGGTCCAGCTGCCCTCCCTGCTCTTGGCAGGGGATGGGAATGGGGATTGCTCTTGTTTTCCCCTCTGATTCCATGGCTGAGGGATTGTGCCCATTTTGGCTCAGTACTGAGGGACTGAGTGTGGATTGTGCTTCCACACAACAGCTGGTGAGCAGATCCTGGTGTTTGTGCTGTGGCTTCTGGAGTGTGAAGACATCAAGGACAGAATCATTGCATGGGTTTATTATAAGCTTCTCATTGTTCCCTATATTAAAAAAAATGGTTATTTCTTACTTGTCACCAGATTTCAGAAGGCAAGAAAATATTAACACTTCTGAGCTTTCAGTTGGAGGAGCTGTTTCTGAAGGAGTGTCAAGCTTTCTAAAAAGTCTTACAATAAATTCTGATACCCATTTACTCTTTCAGGAGCTGGAAAACTGGAGAAAGACAGTTCTTCACAGAAATCTAATATGGTTTGGGCATTTTTGTTTGTATGATCAGCTGTGATGGGTAAAGCAATTGGGTTAGTGAAAGAGCAGATCAAGGATATGTATGACAGCATTCTTCTGCACGAGAACAGCAGTAAGCTCAGCTCTCTATTCACCAGCAGAAATTGGCCTAATTTGCAGCAAAAGGACTGCAAGCAAAATATTTCTAAACATGTAGATAGTGAACTTTCCTAATAAGCTAGAGATATTCCAGAATTTCCTTCTGTCGCTTTGGAGCAGGTTAAACAAGTACCCCTTCAGGGCTGTTGGGCAGGTCAGCAGTAAATGTGCTTGTCTTGGTGCAGCATGTTGGATTAGGTCTGGTCCTTCACCAAAGCATTCTTTCCAGGGATCATTTAAGAGAGATTGGTGTGCAGCCACTTCTGTGAATCCCTGTTTTCCTTCCTTACCCATGGAACAATTGAAAGAACGACCCCTAAATCCATACTATATTAGTGAGTATGGAATGACCTCTTTGCTGACTCAAAAATTATAAAGTATTTATGTATGAAGTCCTGCAGCTGAGAAGGCTGCAGAGATGCAGAGATACAACCTGTCTGTGGCCAAAACTTCTGTAACATCTGGTACCACTTACTGTATCTATTTCACTTTTTTACATACATCTTAAATGCTTGAGCACAATAGAATTAAAACATTCTAAAATACTAATTGGTTTTTTAGTTTTTAAAATGCAAATGTACAGAGTCTAACAGACTACAGATACAACTGCCTCAGAGTAGCCATTCTTAATTTTTTCACTTCCCGTCACAATTTAATTGATTTCAGGATATGACAAAGTTTAATCTCCACTTCAGTGAAAGCACCCCTTTGCAGTAGTGTTTGTCATGTGCATGGAAGACTAAATTGTGGAAAAGTTCTTGTTTTCCTGTGTACTGAAACTTTGTTTTGCCAAGCTGAACCCGATGTCAGTTTGGGACTCGAGTGCTTCATTCCAAATCTTGCTATAAACCAACACGGCGTAACACACAGGGACACAACGGAGAGTGTGTAGGGTGGTACCTTACTCTGGGTCTTCCTTTAGGACTTGGTTGAGATTTTTCTCACATGTTCTGCATTTCTACTTCAGTGAATCTCTGGAAAACATTTAAATATGTGGAATTTCAAATCTTACGAAGCTTGAGGCTGTCTTCTTTTGTGAAGCAGTGGGGCAGTGTGTGGTCAAGCCCAAGGTGAGCTGTGCTGTGAGGTGTGTGAGCTGCCTTACATGGAGGAGCTGTGTTTGTTGGACAGGTTCACTCCAGAATGATAAATATGGAGTTGTTTTTACTTTGCACTTAGAAAATGTCACCTCTAATTGAACTTCCAGTACCTTCTGGAACATCTGGATGAAGTGACTAGGAAAGGGGAAAGCTGCTAAATATGAATATGGAGCAGCATCTGTTGGAGTGCTGATGGGGATTTTTTTCTCCACCTGGCTAATCTTCCAGATGGTTCAGGTGGGTCGAGTTTCAGCAGCTGTTTTTGTTGTTTGGTCAGTTTAAAATGCTGATTTCTGAAATCAGATTCAGTCATGAAATAGATCCCCAGTTTGATGAAGCAATTGCTTCACCTGCTGGAAAGTTCTTACCAGAGCTGACAGAATTATTTTATTGTTTTGAAGACTGATGGGCTCTGTCCTTGCCTGACTGCTGCTTCTCACAGCTGGCTTTGGAGAGATTCTTTTTCTTGCAAACAACTGTTCCCTATTACAGCTCCTCCTCATGGCCTTGAATGGTTGTTTTCTGTCTAGCTCAGATGGTTCTAATGCAAATCAAGCCTTAGAACAGAAGTCCTCATCTGTGCAGCATTTGTCTGTGGATGGCCAGAGTGGAGTTAAAAGTTACTTAAGGATTGCTTGTAAGCCCTGGAAGGGCTGGGAGTCAGTCTGGGATGTTGGTCTGAAGTGGCCATGTGGAACAGCAGAAGCAAACTCAAAGATGGCTGTGGTGTATGTTCTGAATGTGGATGATGGTACAAGTCAGAGCATTGCTGAGAGCTGCTGCCGTGGCCCCACACGCTGTGCTGGAGCACTGGCACAGTCCCTGCAGGCTGGCCCTGTGTGCCCAGAGCAGGTGTGGTGCAGAACACATTCAGTGTGCTCCAGGGTGTGCTTTAAAGCTTTAGGAGGTTCCTTTTCAAACAAGTGAGCTGCCTGGGGTAATGGATAAAAGGTTTGCTTAGTTTGCCTGAAATACAGGCAAAAAATGTTTGGACTGTAGGAATTCTGGGGTTTGACTGTTTCAATACTACTTTTGTTTTCCTCTGGTGCTCATGAACCAGCCAAAGTAGGAAAGAGGTTTTTTTGGTTAAGAGTTTACCCTGGAAGAATCCCTGGACCAGTTTCACTTAAACCTTTTGCAATAATAATGTGATTTTGAGAATGACCCATGCAAGTGCAGGTACTCCCACAAAAGGGCTGCAGCCCAGGAGGAAAAACGTCAGAGCACAGGAGGAGAGTGAGAAGGAAGGTGCAGCACAGAGAAGCCACTTTGTACCTGGAAAAACACCCACCCCAAGAAGCTCCTGGCTGCCCCCTGCCTCACTGAAGGGACTGACTAGCACTTGCTGTGGTAAAAAGGGAGCAGAGCAAGGCCTGGAGTGAGTTGACCCTGGGCAACTTGGAGGAAAGGTATGTTAAGGTTTGTCAACTTTTTCCCCAAAATAATAAATTTAATTCCCTGAGCTGAGTCTGTTTAGCCCCTAACAGTACTTGGTGATTTCCCCATCTATATTCTGACCAATGAGTTTTCTTGCTCTTTTTCCTCCTATTTTCTCTCGTGTCCTGCTGGAGGGTGAAGCAGCTGGGCAGATGTGTGGCTGCCAGCCAGGGCCAGCTCCCCACCCTTGACAGCTTGCAGCACATGACAAGCAGGGACCTGGGGAAGCAAGGTCTGGCCATGGCCCCTGCTCTGCTTCTGTAGGAGGCTGTCAGCTCACACCCCCAGCCAAGCACCACCTCTGTCTGGAGCTGAAGCATCTCTGCTGTCCTCTCATTCTGATACCTGTTCTATGCATGTGGATTGTGGACTCCAAATCCAGCAGCTCTGTTGTACACAGATGAATTTGAAGTACTCTTTAAAAATACCATATTTACAGCATAGCACCATTATGATAAAATGAGTGATACCTGTTTTAAGTTTTGCCTTAGTCTCTCCCTTTTAACACACTCTATACACCAAAAGATCACATTCAAGAGACGTTTTCAGTATAGGGGCTGTGCATCTCCTTCCTTGTCATGGAAAACATCAAATTAAGCAAAAATGGCCACATTTCTAGTGAGCAGATCAGGTTTCAGACCATGCAGTGTTTTTCTTCCACTTGTTATCATCTAGAAATCCTGATGCACAGGGACATGAGGGACAGGAATCTGCCACCTGCCCCAAAGATTTGCCTTGAGTCAGAACCAGGACCTTCCCTGTGTCCTGGCCATGGTTTGCCAGGGTGATGGGCAGGCAAATCTCATTGGAAATCACTGGTTTTGAATTTAATTCCAGGGCAGTTCACTCCAAATGGCTCCAATTTCAGTGACCTCCAGCCAGCATAATTTTCTGTGCTGCTCTTAATATCATGCCTGCTGTTGAGGATAAAATTCACTTCTTGACTGGGCCTACACAAGATCCAAAATCTGGAATGCCATAGTAAGGGTAATTTGGACTTCAAGGGCCAGCACAAGGCCATTGCTTTTAGGAGTGTTTTTACTCTTAACAGTTTCAGCTATGCCTTTTCACACTTAATTTCATTAATAGGTTCCCTGTGAATAATTAACCAATTATTTTTCTGCTTATAGTCACTGAACAAATGATTGCAGAGTTAAAGCATCTGCTGCTTTATACACATTTGATCTGTTTTACTTGCTGTGTAATATTAAGCAATTTATCTTCAATTTTGTTTTGAATTAGTACAATATTTCTGACAAATGCTTTATGGAGTTAGCTGAGCATGGAAAAGGAATTTACACACTTATGAAATATCTGACCTATCAGTAGTAGCTTAAAAATACATTTCCTATATATATTCTTACAGACCACAGTAAAATGGAACTGGCACAGTTACAAAAACTCTGTATCAAAATGATACACAAATATGTGGGGTTTGTGTGATGTTTTTAAACCAAACAAAAGAGCAACATGGTAAAATGCTGTGAAATGGCGTATTTGAATTATTGGTGAGGTTTTTTGCTGATGCTTTAAACATTTTTTTGGTGCATTTGTTCGAGTTAGGTGAACACAGGTGCAATTCCAAAACCCCTTTTTATTCCCTTGTTTTCGCCTTGTCCCTGTGACCTAGTTTGCAGTAACACAGTATATAGGGTTTTGATTATTGTTTACCTCAGTGCAGTTTATACCAAAAACCCCACTTTGCTTTCCAGGAAAGCCACAGCCCCTCTCCAGAGTTTCTCACCTGAGAAGAGGCTGCAGATGAGTGACGGAGGAGCTGGTGAGC
Organism: Buphagus erythrorhynchus; assembly: GCA_013400855.1. Lineage (NCBI taxonomy): Eukaryota > Metazoa > Chordata > Aves > Passeriformes > Sturnidae > Buphagus > Buphagus erythrorhynchus. Next base: position 22,906 of record VZTT01037502.1, on the reverse strand, counting down.
ACTGTCAGGTGAGGCTCATAAAGGAGACCTCGAGTGTGGAATCAGCTAAACCCACTCAGGAAATGGGGCCATCCCCTGAGCCACTGGGTGTTTGTTCCTGTGACTGAGCAGCAGCTGCAGCTCCCAGCCCCGTGGGGCTTTAGCTGAGGCCTTTTTGGAAACACAGCTTGCACACCTTGGAGAACAGGTGGCACTGGTGCTCCTCTCCATCTGCTGCTTTCTTCTCACAGGAAGCTGCTGAGCTGCTCAGCACCTCGCAGAGTTGAGGCTTTGGGGTTTATGTCAGACTGGAGAGCTGCTCTCCCCTGCTCGTGGGATGCTGCCTGAACCAGGGGGGATGGAATTCCTGCACCCAGGTCAATGGCAGGGACTGGCCCCTGCTCCAGTGTCAGATTTGACAGGTGCAGTCAGGATCAGCCCAGAGTGACCCAAGGTGTGCCCTGTCCCAGCAGGCACAGGACCAGAGGGAAATGTTCCCTGGCACAGAGGGGAATGGCACATGCCCCAGGAGGGCTCCTCACCCCTGCCCAGCTGCAAGGGCAACCACCATGTAAGCACAGCACATCAGAGAGGTTTGGTTGGTTGTGTCAGGAGGAAGTTGCACAGTCAGATGTATTTACACTCGACTGGACTTATCCTCTGACTGTTTCATTTTCCTCTGGCCGAGCCTGGAATGTCTGTCTTTCCTGCTCTTTGAGTTTGTGTATCCAGCTTTTAAATTGGCTGATCAGCCTGTTGTACTCGTGATGGCTTCAGAGGGAGTTTGCTTTGAATTAGGACCCTTGGATGAGGATCACAGTTTCCTTGAAAATCCTTTTGCTGGGGGCACCTCAGTGAACACGAAATGAAAAGTGCTGGAAAAAGCATTTGATTCCATTCTAGTAAAATGTAGCTTATTTAAGTGGTGAAAGGAGCATTTGTGGCCCTTCTGCACATGATGGATTAATGTAACTCCATTTGCAATCTGTGTTTTCAGATGTTTCCCCATGATATAGAACCATGGAAGAGTTCTGGTTTTACAGATGAATGAAGGAGGTATAAATGTGTTTTCATTTTTTCAGAAGGTGATTAGTGCTTTAGGATATGAACATTTTTACAATCTGCTTTAAAAAATAAAAAGGATCTTCAGAGCTGTCATTCCATAAGGATCTTAATGGCAATGGTTCTTTTTTTTTGTGGTGTGTTTACAAACAAGCAAAAAAATTAACACAATTCATTGTCCTAACACTTGTTATGTTCATCACTCAGATAAGTTCACCCATTTTATCACCATGTCACTGTTTCTTTTCAATTAATATTAGAAATTGCTTTGTTTCTTCAGCAACTTGGATTAGAGTTTAATAATTTAATGTAACTGCTCTTAGAAATCAATTGTAAATATAAATACAGGTTTTTAAGGATTTGTTATCTCAGCTAATTTTATTTCCTTACATAATCTGCTGTTAAATGGATTTGCAGCTTTTTGTTGCTTATGAAAGCCCAATTAACAGTTCTTTCAGAGTCTGGTTCAGTACTGCAGTGGTAAAATACTTTGATCTTCATTGTTTTTATTATTAGATTATTTTTTAACAATTACGTTTTTACCTTCCCTTGGAAACAGCAAGTGCAAAGTTTCTTTAGCTTGGGAAATTCAGCTACAGGGCTTTGACATTTGTATGTTTGCACATTTCTGTTGGTATGGATAAATATTTATAATATGCCATGTAAATGCAGATATTCTTCCTGCTGTAAATGCCATTTCTAACAGGAAATCCATTCTCTTGCACAACAGATATGGTGTCCTTGGTCTTCCTAGCTTGACTCAATCCTCCAAGCTCACCTTGTTCCCTGTACTTTACAGCAGTGGACTCCAATGGGACAGAGTTTTGTCTTAATTAATTATTTTACACAAGATTTTACTGCCTGTGGATGTGTGTACATGGGTGGATGAGGCTCAACAGATCCCTCATCTTTGTCTGAGTTTTCCATTCCCACAAAGAGAACAATGCTGCACATTTACACACAGATTCAAACACGAGCTGCTGTTTAAACCTTCAGCACGTTGCTCATCCTCCCACAAGCCTCTCTCTGTGGCTGCCTGCTTTTGGTTTGCTCCTTAGCCATGCTTCAGGCATACCTGGCATCTACTGATTTTTCTCCTCTGCTCTTGTCCTTCTTTAAGAGTCCCTGACAGGGGAGCTGATGCAAACTGCAGCTCAGGCATCACAGTGGTCAGCCAGAAACTGTATTCATTAGCAAAGAACTGACACGTTCCCCGCTGGCCCTGGCACTCGATGAATGGTGCTGATCTGAAGTCTTCCAGGCAGCTTCCGGGTGACATAAGGGACTGTCCACCTCCCTGGTCACCAGATCCAGTGTGCTGCAAAGAACAAAGAGACAGCTTGGTAACTGTGCATGAAAAATAGGTAAATGATGTTCATCTGTCTTTTTCCCTACTTGATTTTAACTGTGCTGTTTTTTGTAATCTTAAATTGGAGTAAGCTTCTTTTGCTGGAGAAAATCTTGATTTGCTCTGTAATAAATTAATCTCAAAGTCTAGAGCTGGCTCACTTAACTTTCAGGTATTTACCAAACTGAAGGAAGGAACAGTTTGGGTTGATTCAGAATGATGCTGTTATCCAAACTGCTGCAAATGTAACTTGAGGATGGCATTAAAAAGACCAGAGCTCTAATTCTGAAAATTATATCTTTGTACATGAAAATCTCATTGTTTATTATAGACAAGGAAGCAAAACCTTTGTAATTTTAGGAAATGTGTATCTTAAGTCTCTGAGTACAGTATATGTAGCTATGGCCAGGTTCTACAATTTGGAAGTAACCTTTGTCTTGTTTCTTGTGCATTTTCCTCTTTAATGTTCGCTAGACATTGAATAATTTACTTTCCAGAGCTAAAAATCCTTGAACCTTTAGAATACAAAAGCTGGATGAAAGAAACATATCTATATAATCACACACCCACTTTCTTACCATCAAAAAAGAGTATCCTATCCAAAGACTCCTCCAGTTGAGTGGGCAGGGAGGAATGGACTGGTCCTGGCTGTGCAGCGCCACTGCCTGTGCCGGGGCCTCGCACACGGCACACCTGCTGATGTAGGGCTGGATCTCCTCCTCGGCCAGCGGCGCCGTCGGCAGCGGCGCGGCGCTGGACAGCCAGTAGGACTTGTCATTGCGGCTGGCGTAGTAACACACCTGGTTGATGTTGCAGTAGGCAAATGGCATGGTGCTAAACACAGGCAGGCAGGATCCTGCCAGACCTGAAAATAACAGCAAGTGATGCCAATTATTCCACTTCCTAGGTAAGCTGAAAATTGTATTCTGGTCAGCATTGCTACAAAACTATGTATTTTAGCAGGACTTAGGTAATCCACAGATGTTAAATCTCCCAAGCCCTTTACCAAAATGTCTACATGAAAAACAGAGACCTATTACAAATAACTGTCTTCCTTTGACCAGTAATATTTGTGTCAGTTTGATATTTAAACACGATGTAGTTTGTCACCATGAAAAACAGTTATGATAACAAATTTCTTAGCTGTGCCAACACTGAAAAATAAATTAGGCAAGAGGTGGCGGCTGGTATAAGAGGAGATCAGCTATTTACAAACTCATTAGGAGCAGTGAGAAACCAGATGACAATGCTGATAAATAGAAACATTTTTGTGAAGTATGACAAGCCGTTGCTAACAGTGCATTAAGCTGAAATCTCAGCAGCTGTCCTATTGCCTTCCAGAAAGGTTTCATAGACTCTCAAAGTGAAATAGAAGGATTGAGGGATTTTGCAGAGCCAATCCTGCAAAATTCTTGTCAGGCAGACATTAGTGGGAACCAAGAAGTGACCAGTGCATACTTCTGTGGTAAACTTCTTCCAGAACTGAATTTAGAACAGTTTCACAACGGCCTATTTAGTTGGCAGTAATCACTGCACAAAGTTCTGCCTTGAACTTGCTGTGTGAAACGTTATTTCTGTAATGCCCCCAAACCCAAATACCTTCATTAAAGACATGTGGCATTTCTGTACAGAAACCAGTTTTGTTTATCACTAATAATATTCCATTCCAGTACTAATGAAGGATCTGGAGCAGCCTGAGTAGGAAAAATGCCTGCAAAATCACACAGGAGACAAAGACTCTGTTTTCTTTGAATCCTATTTTCACTGCTGTTATGAGGCATTCTGTTAGCAACTGGCTCTCCTGGGGAATGCCAAACACACAATAGTGAAAACATTCTAAAACATCACTGCTATTCTAAAAATAGCTATTTTTATTGCTCTTTTAAACACTTCCTTTTTGTTCAGCTTATTAGGTCCTTGATCTTTCCTCCTCAGAGACTTCTCTGACTCTTGTATAACAAGTCAACAAGAATTTAGGAAACTTTTTCTGTGCAAATTGCCACCAATCAGTTCCTCAGGCTGCAAGTCAGGCAGCTTATTTAGACATCTAATTTTAGTCAGAATTGTAGAAGACGGGGAAGAGATGACCCAAGGCACCTAAAGGAGCTGTCTCTGGAAGAAATTTGGCTTTGGCTTTTCTAAAAAGTATTAGCTTCTGACTCTAAAAAGCAAGAAAAGCACAGGATTCTGCTCTACACATGATGCATAATTTAGTTGTAAAGCTTACTTATACTGCCCAACTGTATTTACCCAACTTAACCAGTTCTTTCCCAAGCTGTGTGTACAGTAAAAAAGGAGCAGATCCTCCAGGGAGTTATTTCAGAGTGGCCAAATGAGATTTCTAACCTAGGAAAATCTCTCCAGTGACTTCAAAGACAGCCTAAAATGAGCTGGGATAAGTGAAATAAAGCACTCATCTCTCCAACTTCAAGTCAAAATAACTCAGAAATACTTCTCCATTCAATTGCAGAGCAGTAGAAAGCCATTTTAAATAGGTGACAATAGGGCAGCATAACCAAGTTCATTATCATCAGTGTAAATTAGTTTTGAGTCTGTACAGAATAAGTAACTGACAGTTGTATAGCTTGCTGGATGTGACTTGTCTTTCCTTGTATAGATAACACCATGTTATCCCTTAGCTGGAGAGCAATTATATACAATACATACCAAGATCTTGATTATGGGCTTTCTCTTGTCCTTCCAGGTACAGCAGACTATAGCCAGTCCATAACTTTGGCATCCCCTGTGGGCATAGTGGTTCTCTATCTGACTGACTGTGCAGGACAAGCAAGAATCCACTTGCAGATCTAATTTGGGGGCCTGGTTGTCCTGGGACACCAGTCTGGCCAGGTGGACCTTGGAGAAAGGTAAAAGAAATTTACTTGTATAACATACAGTAAAAGTTCACACCAGCTGTGTTAAACGTTCAGGAAGAAGTTCCCAATTGAATATAATATAACTTCAAGGCTCTCATGGGCAACAGAGACACAAGTAGACTTGTTATCCTTCTGGGAGAGAAATGAACTAGATTGCTACTGAATGCTTGGCACTTGGCTTTTCTATTGTGCCTCTGTCTTGTGCTGTATGGATTAAGAAATGAACTGAAGTGGGCAATGATTTCCCAGACTTACTCACTAGGATGAAGAGAATGTCTGGACTGAATTTGAATCCTTGCAGTAACAGTCAATGCCCTGCTCACATAAGTATTAAACCCTTAATGTTTTAGAGAGCAGTCACAGTTAAAATACAACTTTAATTACTGCCAGACAGTTGCCCCGTTAGCCCTGGCTCAGAGATGCATGCCTATTGATATATGCTGTCTGAGCATGGGTGCTTAATTGCCTTTCTGCTTAACACTGAATGCCGAGATACATTTTCTTCCAACAGGTCTTGTTATGAAATTATTCACAAATGTCATTGTCAGTGCTTGAACTGAGAGGGGGCAAGAGGTGTCATGGAATCTCAGGCTAGAGGTGGATGTATCCATATGGGAATTGGGAGAGCAGAAAGAAAACTGATCTGTGCATCATCTCACACATCTCCCCCCCGCAGCCATGCTCCATTCTTACCTTGTGGCCCAGCATATCCTTGCTCTCCTCGGCTGCCTTGGTCACCTGGTGGTCCAGGTGCCCCAGGTAACCCATCTTGACCTGGCAGGCCACGTGATCCTTCTTCACCTTTTATGCCTAAATAAATACAAAGCACTTGCTTTTTCCTTCATAGGGCTGCATTTAAGGTTCTGCACTGTACAAACACAAAGGGCCAGACAGCAAAATGGACACTGGGACAGGGAGGTGCAGAACTGCTTCTACTGGGAAGTCTCTTCACCACTTATTCACCCAGTGACTATAGCAGTAGCTCAGTGGCATGACTTAGGAACAGCAGCTCCTGATAAGGTTTTCCATCCTCTCCAGAGATCTTGTATGATTTTACAGTTGAAGTTAAAGCACTCCCCAACAAACATTATCATGCAAGCCTTGTGCAGAATTGCCATCAGGCTGTGTACCATGGAATGAGCTGTAACTCCTCCTGAGGCAAGCCAAGCTGTCAGCTTTGAGAACCCCACTCAGCAAAGTCTCAGAACAGATAGTGAACTCCCTTTGAAGTAATGGATGTATTGGAGTACTTAGAGAACAGGGAGGGACTGCAGAACTGGACATTTTTAGGCTCCTGATGGCCTCACCTTTTTGTATTTCTCACATGTCCATGCAGTTTTTACACTAGCAGGGAAGATATGGCCGTGACAGTAAAATATACGTCTCATGTAGGGTGCAGATAATTACGGGCCTGTTCATTGGCTACTAAAAACATAATCTGAATTGAACAAAGTAACACTTCTCAAGTATTGTTGCACTTAGAAGTGGTTTTCCCCTTTTGATAAAAACCAGGTTTCAGATGAGGGTGTTTCTCTCATACCCACCACAGTTGTGTATCAGTAATGGTGTGTCATTCCTTGCAGACTTTGCTATTTAACCCGCAGACTGAGTAATTCAAGGTTGCCTCACAATATTCAAACTTCCCCTTGTTACTTTTTACTAAGAAAGTCTGAACCAGTCAAAAAAATTAACAGCTTTTCTATGTTGGTTGCAGAGTTATTCTGCCAAAGCTTAAGCACATTGAGGGGTTTTAATAAAATCCATTACTTTCGCCAGTAAAACTTCCAGTTCATCTTCCAAGCCAGGAAAAAATTGGATTCTCCTATCTTAATGAAGGAAAAAGCATTACTATTTCTTTATTTCTTTCATAAAACCAGTGCAAATATGTGTATCACTGTATCACCTGGTTTTACAGAAACCCTTAATGATGTATACAATGGAAACACAGCTGTGTAACCCCAGAAACCTCTTTTAGCTGGCAAATGAACTACAGAACTTATATGAACTGTATAAGATACTATGGAGTTAACTGAAAACTGCATTGTTTCCTTTCATGATGGGAATGACTGCTTCAGGGAATCTCCTGGGAGACAATCATGGATCTTTTTCTCTGGACACACTGCATGTCCAGAGCAGCCAACACAACAAACTTCGGTTTCTCAAGTAGGAAATACCTAAAACCACACAAGGGATTCCACCATCTAAACTGAAGACACTCTGCAATACAGCCAGTGCTGTGTTTCTATGAAGGTGGCCTATCTTTTGGGATCAACAGTATCAGCATCACCCTTGTTTTCTTTTCATCTGTCAGAAGAACATTTCAGTCTTTCATTACTTCCTTTTAAGATCTCTTTGGTCAGTTTTCTTTAGTGGTAACTTTTTAATGTTCTAGCAGATAAAGACCTCTTGTGTTCTTTTAGGACTTTGGTTAGCAGAGCTTTGGGATTCATTATTGCTAGATTTTAAAGCGTGCATATTTTAAACATCCTCCAAATAGGTCTAAACCACAGGGATGGTTTGAGGCATTGCTTTATAATTTAGTGAGGAAAAAGGAAAAATACCACTTGAAGAACTTTTTTTCTCAACAGTGCCTTATGCTTTTGCCTTGCCTGGCCTAGGAAATGGGAATGTAGTGCAGCCAGATTCAAACAGCCTGGTTCAGCTACATTTATCCATCATCCTCAGCATTAATCAGCCCACTGTTTCTTTCTGGAGACTCTTAGTAAGTGTTTAAGGAGAAGAGAGAAGGTAAAACACAGAGAAATAACTCTGACACTCTGACCCTTTTCACCTTGGTGTCTAAATGGCTGAGAAGAACATCCAAGCTTTCAAAACATGAGCTTACCTTGGGGTCCAGGGTGGCCTATTGGCCCTGGTAATCCTGCAGAGCCATCCTCTCCTCTTTGCCCTGCTTCCCCAGGAGGCCCTGGGATTGTAGGGCATGAATCATCTACTTTTCCTGGTTCACCAGGGTCACCTGGAATGCGTAATGGAAAGTGAATTGCAAGACTGGCTAACAGCTCCCATGCAAAACCTAAACATAAACACTGCTGATTTGGGTGTTCAAGAGTATACTTTTAAATATTTTAAAACCTTGAATAATTGACTCCTACTGTTTTTAATTTTAGTATTAACAGCATGGCAAGCCAGAGTTAGCAAGTGTATGTTAGCTGTTCTGTGATCTTTGCCAGGTGTGCTCAGCACTGGTGAGGCTACACCTTGAATCCTGAATTCAGTTTTGTGCTTCTCACTCCCAGAAAGACATTGAAGTGCTGGAGTGTGTACAGAGAGAGGCAGTGGAGCTGAGAACAGTCTGGAGCACAAGTCTGGTGAGGAGCAGCTGAGGGAACTGAGGGTATTTAGTCTGGAGGAGGATCAGGAGAGACCTTATTGCTGTATTACAGGTACTTCAAAAGAGCTTGTAGAGAGTCTCTTCTACCAAGTAACAAGAGGAAATGGCCTTAAGTTTCATCAAGGGAGACTTATACTGGAATTAGGAAATATGTCTTCATGGGAAGGGTTGTCAAGCCCTAGAACAGGCTGCCCAGGGAAGTGGTGGTGTCACTATCCCTGAAGGTATTGAGAAGACGTGCAGGTGGGGCACTTGGGGACATGCTGGAGGGGTGGCCTTGGCAGTGCTGGGTTAATGGTGACATTTGATATCTTGAAGGTCTTTTCCAACTTAAACAATTCAATGGTTATATTTCACATATTTCGTATACAGCTTCAGTCTTAATGTGCCCCAAACTGATTTAAAACATAAAGTCTGCCTACCCAGCTTTAGTGTAAACACCTTAGCACATGGAAAATTTTGCAGTATTTTGCCTATTTTGTTTCTGCAAAACCATCAATAGGCAGGCCAAAAAAGCTAGCCCATAACGGCCATTTGAAATAATTATAATACATAATTAAAAAAAAAAATTATATATTGAAAGTTACTGGCAGCTTTTGCCTGTTTGCATTTTGGATCAGCATTTAGTCAGATGGAGAGTTCAGTGTTTGTAGTAATCCAGTGTTGGGATTCAACCTTTTGCTATGATTTTGGTTAGAAAGCATCTTGAGTGAAAACCAAAAAAAAAACCAAGTAAGAACTAGAAACAAATGTTTCAGAAGTCTAATTTACACCCTAGTATGAGAGTTCTCAGCAGAGCATTCTCATGACATTGGTTCAGTTTATGTGAAATATGTATTAGAACTATATCCTGCTAGCAGTACCTACTATTCCTAGAAACCATGCCGAGGATACCTTCTAGTAAGAGCTGAATGTTTCTATATATAAGGGAGCTCCCATGAAAAGAGCAATAATCAAAAGTCATGAACTTACCTATGAAACCTGAAGGATTTGAAAAATGGAAAGCAGATTGTGGCCATTGAGGTGCAGGTGGAAGCAAGTTTCAGGCATGTAAATTAGAGTAAAGAATGGAATGAGAACTGAAATTACATTCATGAGGTGACATTAGAAACAAATAGTTCAGAAATTTTTAATCAAATGAGAAATCATTTAAGCTGGCAACTGCAGGGGTCTTTTTTCTGAGATTGTTTAAATTATTTGCATGCAAATTAACATTAGTATGATTATATATGAATAGAAGGATCACAGTTACAATTGAATGACAATGAGTAACAGCTTCATAAGTACCTGTGGGACCTCTGGGACCAGGTCTTCCTGGAAAACCTTGGTCTCCTGGTTGTCCTAAAGCACCAGGTGGACCCTGTGGGCCATGGACCCCCATGGGACCTGGAAATAAAACCAAACAAAAGTAAAATGCAGTCTGAATGCTTGAGTAACAAAAAATGCTTGGGAATCCTCAACTCTGTTGTGCCATAGAAAGAAATACACATTTCTTCTTCCTTCCCTGGTCTGGATCTGACTTAAAATTTACAACTTTGTTTTTTGTAGAGATTGGAAGTGATTGGTGTAGATGGGATTTCTCTACAGTGTGTGGAAGAAGCAAAGTATGTAGATTTCTGTTTTCAAACTAAAAAATCTCTTGAAAGCCCCAAGCTATTGATATGGGCAGATGTGAGGCTCTGTTAGTTCAAACACATCTGCATTTTCCGTAGTTTCTCAAGACCCCTGAAGAGGAGTCACCGTTTGCTCATCTGGCAAACTCAAATGTTTTACTGGACACAAGGCTCAATCACAGGGGCTGGGCATAAGTGCACACAGAAGTTAAAAACATCTCTGACCATACCCTTTGGGCCTTGTCTTCCTTGGCTCCCTGGAGGGCCTCTGGCTCCCTGTTGTCCTCGTGGCCCAGGACTACCTGGTGCCCCTCGCATGCCGCTATCACCTGGATCTCCTCGCACAAAGATAGTCTCTCCAGGAGGACCAGGATTCCCAGGATCACCTATGGAAAAGAACTTTTTTCTTAATGTATGCATAAAGTACAAACATCTAAAAATAGCCATGTTCTGCTGGTGGGGTTTTTTTTATTTTACTCTAGTGTATGGGGTTTTTTCTCTAGGATGTAGGACAGCCCTTGCATGTTTCTAGAAATACTAGTGTTAGCCTTTGTCCAAGGAAGACAATGTTAGGAAGAGTTCCCAAAGTTATTTAACTTCTGTGCAAGCAGAATAGGCAGCAAGTTACTGGTACATTCACTGAAACACTGTTTCTCTATATTTATATCTTACAGATTTATTACTGTGTTTTTTAATCTGGAGATCTGCATTTTGTCCTTGCTCTGCTTATCTACCTAGTGTTCACTTCTCTGTGTATTCACTGAGGTAGAGATGGGTTTCTTTATTCCCTATGCACTTCTATACATTGTTTCACAGACAGTAACCCTGTTATTCCTAATAGTCTCAGGGGGTTTTTACATTATAAAAGTTGGTACTTTTAGTTTTAATACCTCTTATTCCATCTAAACCAGGTAATCCTTGATCCCCTGGAGGCCCAGGGGAAGCACTATCAGGAGACCTTCCCATGGGTCCAGTGGGTCCAACAGGTCCTCTTCTACCTAAGGGATCACATTTAAAAAAAATAAATCTGAGGGTTTTCTTTTTTTTAGATTACAGACAGAAGTTAGTAAGTAAAAGAATACTGACATGAGAAGTCATGGAGGTAATGTATGCTCCCACTTGTATACCAAACATACCAGTCCTAATACCGGGCTAATTGAGGCCATTTTGTCAAAGTGAAAATATCCATTATCTTTTTAAATTTTTAATTCTTCCCGTAAAATCTATGTAACCTGAAGAATATCATCATCACATGTTGGCACATTGCCACAAATACCCACGTTTTCCTGAATCCAACAAGGGGAGAAATGGTAACCACGTAAGGTGAGTGGGGGCTATGAAATGATTCTGCCTGGGGTAGGATAAGTATTCACAGATTGTTCCTAGCAAAAGGGAGTTATGCTGATTCCTAAGAATCTCAGTGAACAAGATGAATTTACTAGCCTTAGATGCATTTTTTTCCTAATCTTTAATCTGGATTTTATATAATAAAATATTTATGCCCTTACTTGTGACAGGCAGAGTTGCAGGTTAGCATCCTCTCTACAAAACTTTTGAACAGTTGCAGTTTGTTAACATGTGGGTTGCATTCTGTTGCCTTCTCTTTTCTACAAAAAAACAAATCTATTTTCTTCAGTCTTGCTTTTGACCCCCTCTTTCCATTTACTTTCTGCTGAGTTTTCTCTTATTTGTCAAAGCTGGTCACAGCCATCAGAGACCTCACCTATCCTATGTCAAACAGCGTTAATACATCTCAGAATTAAACCTTCTGTTTTTTCCTCAGCAGCACCATTCTGTTGACTCCCCCAGTTCACAAACTAGTAACAAAACTAAGAAAAATGATTGTGTCTTCATCTTAGAATAATTCACCTCACCAGATTTCACCTCCTGCTATTTTTACTCCATGTGTTATGTGACTGTGGCAAGGTCTGGGAGCATAAAGCTGATGTCACTTCTAATCACAGAATTTCTTAGGCTTGAGTGGGCCTCTGGAGGCTTCCTAGACTAACCCTGCCCTCAAAGCAGGATCCACTAGAGCAGGTTGCCTCAGGCTCTGTCCAGCTGGGGTTTGAGTATCTCCAATGACAGACACTTCATAACTTCTCCAGCAACCTGTTCCCATGTTCAACTCCCTTCACAGGGAAAACAGATCTTTTCCTTATGTTTAAGTGAATGTTCTGTATGTCAATTTGTGCCCATTCCCTCTTGTCCTGTCACTGGATATCAGTATGAAGGAACTGTCTCCAGGTCCTTCCCATCAGGTACTTACACACATTAATAAACTCCCCTTGAACCTTCTCTTCTGGAGCCAAAGCAATTCCCCCTCTCTCAACCTCTTCTCACAGGACAGATGCTCCAGTCTCTTCACTTTCTCAGTGGCCTTTCCTCAAACACTTGCTTTTTCCCATTTCTCTGCAGTTCCTATATGACCAAGCTCTAAAATAACCATTGCAATCTTGTGAAGCAGTTCTATCTTGCACTTACATCAGAACAGTTGATAGATTTACTATAGTTCTGGGACTGCCAGATCTTCTGCACTCTTTTTCTTTAGGAATTTCTTCCCAATTGGCAACCCTACCTAGCAGTTCCCTGAGTCTATTCAAGTCCATAATTTTCTATTTTTGTTCTTTAACATAACATAACAAAACATAAACCAGAAATTCTGGAGTCTCTGTATCTCTACTCAGGAAACAGCAGCATGTTACAACAGAAATGTTTTTAGGGAAAGAATCTTCTGAGTAATGTTCATATTAATCAGAGTAAGAACCTTTAGAAAAAGAAATTAAGTATGAGCTTAATTTCAACTCTGCAGAGCAGCACTTTGGAGAAAACCTTTTCTTACCTGGAAATCCTGGGAATCCCCTTTCTCCAGGGGGGCCTGGAATAGAAATACCAGGCCATCCAGGTTCACCTCTGTCTCCTTTTGGTCCAATTTCTCCTGAGTATCCTGGGGGCCCTGTCTCACTCTGACCTTTGTAAGAAACCAATTATGTACATAAAGCTTACAGCAAGTACAAATACAGATGTGCAGAACAGAAATACCAGTTGCAGATGTTCCTCCTTGCAAGGGCTGCCTAGTGCTGTTCTTCTGGTTCTCTCTTGAAGCTGGATAGAGTTTTGTTGAATCTGGCCCTAATTCATCACTTTCAAAGAAAGTAATCTTTTTGCTTGAATGATCTTCTTCAGGGGTGATTTTATTATTGTCTGTAACTTGAAATGTAC